>JAPTYQ010000009.1:13916666-13929986 GCA_029814465.1 Ostorhinchus cyanosoma
GTGTGTGTGTGTGTGTGTGTGTGTGTGTGTGTGTGTGTGTGTGTGTGTGTGTGTGTGTGTGTGTGTGTGTGCGTGTTCCTGGATATGGAAGGGGACTGATACAAACAGTATTTAGGGATATGTATTGACAGAAAAAAAAGAAATGATGTTACTCATCACTGGAAGGTGAAAGATCCAAGAAGCTTTTGTGTTGTGTGCTTTTCATTAATGTGATTTAACTGGCAGTTTTTAATGAGTCATATTTCTCTTTTATTTGGGGGCTAATATCCGTAATTATTGTGTGTAAAGTCATAAACAATTAGCTGAGGTCACACTGATTCTTGGGATTTATAAAATTTATTTTGATTTTAGAACTTTGTCACAATGGAAATGTGGATGTTCATATTCATGACACGCGCTCATTTTACAAGCAATAGATTCAAGTTTGGTGTTTGTCTTCTTTTTCCAATACTGTTCAGAAATGAAAATGTAATTCTTGAAATGTTTCCTTTGCAGAACTTGACTTATCCCCCTCCTGCTGTTCTAGCAGCTGCTGTCCCTATCTGTATGATTCAGGGCACATAATGAAGGGCCCAGATCTCTGAATACCTCTCCCTAGTGGAACGATTGTAACTGAGAGTTGAAATCACACCCTAGAGAGAAGTCCATCGTTGTCACCCACCGCCTGTGGCATTCATAAAAAAGAGAAAACATCTTTTGTCTCTGGTTCATGGTTTTCCCCTCTGGAACTCTGCTTGTAGACTCATTAAACTGTCCCTCACGGGCAAAACTCCACTCCACTCAAAAAAATCAATACACACCTCTTTGTGTTTTTTCTTCCTTGTGCTAGTATATGTGTTTTGATGGAGTGTCTCTCTCCATTATGAAGGAAAATGATGAGGAGTATCATATTACACTCCCCAGACAGGTATATGCTTTTATTTCCCTGAAGAATACCTATGTTCTGCAAAACATTGATCAAGAATTTACAGTGAGTTGTAAAGGGACCTGTATGTGTGGCAGCTGCTGTCACCACAGTCCTATTCCCACTGCAGAAACGGACAAATAAACACCCAACAACAGCAGGGCTTTAAGGAGAGCTCAAAAGTTTCATTTTTACACTTTACACCTTGAGGCTAAGGTTAGGAAGGATGATGGATTCATTGATTCAACATTTACTTGTGACTCGGGGTTACTGAATTACTATGTCATGCTGTATTAAGGACTAAGGCTTGTTTTTGCAATTTTTAACAGATTTTTCCATTCTTTCATAACTCATGTATGACACTACAGACACCTTGGATTGGTTTATGATTTATTTTTAAGGGATTCTGGGAATTGCTGATTTTTCATATAAAATAAAGAAATCGAATATTTCTATATAAAAAAGTACAGGTAGAAAAAGTGAACTGAAGGTTATGGCGTCAGAAGAGGATGATTGTTTTGTTACCCCTCCCCCTGAAGGTTTTGGTTCGGTTTGTTTGTTTCTTTGATTGTTAACACTCTAGCAGTACAACTATTGTTTGAATTCATACTAAAGTGGGTTTATAAATTGCCAGTGACCCAGAATAGATCTCATTATATTTTAGGAACAGTAGGTCAAACACCAAATTTTTAATGAATTTTTTACATCTTTTTTTCCCTATTTTCTTATAATGGGCAAAATTCCAAGTATCTGTAGCAGCAGAACTGCTGGTTGAATTCCTTCCTAATTAGGTTTATAGATTGCCAGTGACTCAGAATACAGGTAGTTACATTTTGGTAAAAGTAGGTCAAAGCTCAAATTTTCTATGAATTTTTTACATCTTTTTTTCTCCCATTTACTTATAACGGGCGAAAATTTCACATGTCTAGAAAAACTTAAATTTTGTTTAAATTTACTTCAAACTTGGCACATATATATAGAGGCAAGTGATATGCTGACATCATCAGCTGGATCGACGCCAAAATAAGGTGCGATATGAGTGAGGGGCGGGGTTTATTGGGCCTTGCACTACTTGTTTAATCTTTACTTAACCAGGAAGTCCCTTGAGAATATAACTGACCTGGTGTCTATGACAAAACATGACAAAGATGTATAGAAAACGTAACCAAGATGTATAGAATATGACACCAACAAAAGAAACGGATATAAGAAAGGACGAGGAAACTCCATTTAGGAATAGAAATAATCCGCTCTTTAGTTACATAGTCTGTTAAAGTTTTAAATTCACCCAAGGAAGCAACAACATTTAGCTGTGGAATCTTCTGAAGGTTTTTCCAAGACTGGGGGTTTGTTTACACACAGAATTCAACCAGAGGAGTGATAGAAAATGACACCAATAGGATGGGAGTTTACCCAGTAATGCTTCGTAAATAAAACATATGAATTGTGTTATTTCTTCAAGCTTAATATAGGCCAGGAAACCATATCCAGTGCACAGTGAGGGGTATTGGATATAAACTGTAAGGCGCTATGATACACAGAGGCCAAACAACATAGTGCACAAGAGGCAGCATTTATGTAAATAATGTCTCCATCGTCTAGAATACGTCGTCGTTTCCTTGCTGATAGAGTAAAGCAGGATTTATTTTTATAGTAAAACCCAGCCTGACCTTAGGTTTCTTTACACGGTGCTCAATATGCACTTCAACGTACAGCTTATCATCCAGCTGAATATTTACAGGATGATGCTTTTCAGTTGCTCCCCCCTGGGGCAGAGGTCAGACACTGGACTCTATAGATCATAAATTAGGTTTTATTCGCTTTAAGAAGCAGCTACAGTGAGGTTTGTAGTGGTTCAGAAGCAGCTGGGAGCTACAGTCGCACCCAGTTGTATCTTCGGCATAAAATGATGACGATGAGCTAAACTGAAGCTTGGGTGAATCTATGGGAGGATAGTATGTTCATGATGGAGACTGAAGGCATGATCACTGTAGTAAGAAGCAAAAAGTCATTTCTCATAATGAGTGAAAGATGCATTAATACCTGCTCACTTATAGAATTTCATAGTCAGTATAGTAAGGCTCATGAAGATCAATGCAACTGTCTGTGAGTGGTGATGAACGCACACACTGTAGGATAATGATAAGAATAAAATGTGCTTCTGGATTAGTTACTGTCCCATGAGTGCAGTAGTTTGAGACTGTACTTGACAGTGTCATAATTCCTTTCATCTCACTTTAGTCATTTTATGTGATCCTCTTAACCAACCCACCCCTGGTAATGAGGGCATCTAATCGATTTTTTCCCAGCTCTGTGTTGTTTCCTTTAAATAGTCTGCTATTCTCTCCCTGTTATTTCTGTGTTTCCTCACCCTGCTGCTATCCTCTCTCTGGAGGGCTGAGCACGGCAGTAGTGGGAGCAGAGAAAACAAAGAGAGCCCATAGACCTGATGTCAAAAAATATAAGAGTGGATGAAGAAAAAGAAGGAAGAGGTGGACAGGGAGAAAGTTGAAAAAAGGTAGAAGGAGGTAAAAATGGATTTAGAAAATGTGAAGCAGACCCCAAGAGGGAGTGCATGAAAGAGAGAAACAGTGAGGAGGAGTGCATAATCCCAGGCAGGATTTGGCTGGTACTTGGCTCTCTGTGGGGAGAACTGTGTTGTAATCCCCTGCTCAGCATGCAGACTTGGGCAGAGTTTCACCAAATTCCCCTGGTGGCTGGAAAAGCCACAGGGGGTAGACTGGTATGGGGTGTGTGTTTGTATTGGAAGAGGCTGTTTGCTGGCTTAATTTAGCCCCACAGTGGACACCTAAGTGTCTTAGGACGACGTGAGGAATCGCAAGTGCACCCATGCAGACGCACGGATGATAGGAGGAAAGCAGATCTGTGGCTGAGTATGATATGTTATATACGGCTGAACATCCATCTGCTGTACGATTAGCTGCTTTTTCTTTAGTTCAAATGAATGGATTGATGAGACTTTCTGTTATTCCTCTTTCTCCATAATGGCACTGCTTCGTTTAGAGTTGCATTTACATTAAGCAGCAGTATTTTATCTCCATCAAGAATGATGTGTGATCACTCTAGTTTGTCCGTTTGCACAAAAACTGCTTTCATGTTTCATACTTTAACATAGGAACAGCCGGTCTAGTTCATAACTTATACCGGAAACAGTTAAATAATGAAAAATCAACTAACCAGATGACAAAAAAACACAGAAAATATAGTTCATAGTCTGGGTGGTTTTATTAGATGTTTTGCTTCTTTAAATGGAATTATGCCTTTTCAAACATTTCCCTTTGGTCTGCATAAACTGTAAATGCTAGGTTTGGGTCTGAATTCTTCATTAATTCAATTCCACATGTCCATCTTCAACCCTATTTCTGAGTAATGACACCAGAATGGCCGTAGTCAGAGAAATGTTCGTTGGGAGTTTTGAGCTTAAATGTTGTGATGTAACTAGTTATAAAACCTAAACAGGAATTAAAACAGGTTGTAGAACTCCACTTGATTTTTGCCAAAATGACTATAAAGATAGTTTTTCAGCACCTGGAGGGTTCAAATTCAAGCTTTTTGAACTATTAGGGTCCAAATACACAAATAAATGAACCAAAGACTAATTAGCAAAACATGACCCCTTTAATAATTATTTGTGAAGAAAAAATGAGTGTACTGCTAACTTTGGTGGTAATCGTGTTCTCAGAGTGACACTCTAGTCTTATTTTGTTGCTCTAAATATTTCTTGAAAGATGAGGGCATATTTTTCAACTAATTCATGAGTTACGTAGCCATAAAATTAACTTAAGATGGTGTGGGTAGATGTTGACACTCTTAATACTGATACTGCATGAAAAAACAACAACCCATGAGTTTGCTGAAGAATTGTTGCAACCAGAGATCCGTGACTCATGTGGGCTACAGAACCGCACACGGCTGATAGGATGGTTTGGTTTTGTCATGCATAAAGCATCAAGCTTCTCTATGGATACGGTGCATCTTAATCTCAGCTGTGCTTTAAAGATGTGCTGGGTTTTATCATGTTAACCATGAAATACGATTTATTTTATCACCCATAGGACAGAAGAAAAGATGTACTGGAGCTGTGATTAGTGTTTATCTGAGATGTATGAATGCTTAATAACGAAGAAGCATGTTACTGGAATCTGCAACAAGTGTGTGTTTGTCTCTGCAGAGCTTCTTCGATGGCTGGGACTGCACCAAGAAGAAGGACAAAACCCAAGGCAGGCATGACACGCTGCTGGGATGTAAGTCATTAAAAAGTGTAAAATACAGAAAATATGGTGAAAACGTTCTATTATAACATTCCTCTGGGCTTCTGTTTCCGTCCCTTTTAGATGATCGCCACAGAGTCAAGCTCCACCCTCTCCTGGGAGACCCTAACTCAGACTACATTAACGCTAACTACATTGATGTGAGTCTAATCCTCTTTTTCTGCTGCTGTTTGACATGGGATACAAACAGTTAGCCTCTACTGAATCTCTGTACTCTATCTATCACACCCTGCAAAGCCACAGTCCATCTCTTTCATTCCTGTAAGCCCACCAGTCTGCTGGCCCACTTTCACCTGGCAGCTCTCATCCAATCAAACCCCCGTCCTATTGGTGTTTTGCCAGATGCCACGGTTGTCAATTGCTGCGGTGAATCCCTGACCCAGACTAACTCTATCACTTTTATTAAAACAGAGTGGAATAAATGCATTTAATGCCTGGCAGAGGAGATGAACCTTTCTGTAAGATGCCACAAATCCTCCTAAATTAAATAAACCTGATTGATGTTATTCAATCTCTGGATGGGCCGGGAGGAGATGATCCTTTTCCACTCTTCACCTTAACTGTCTGCCACACATGCAGCGCCACAGTAACATTGTCACTGATCATATGAAATACATGTACGTACATGTCTCTAATGTGTCTCACACACTCTCATTCATACGTGTCCCCATTCATAAAACTAGAAGAAGCTCAGGTTAGCTCAGATGGAAGTCATTACGAAACCAAAAATCTGACATTTTGGAAGAAATGAATGTTCGCTGCCAGATTTACTGCAGTTGTATATTTTTATTTGTTTTGCCTGTGTCATACTCCTCGGTTGTTGCTGTTTGAGACGTGTCAGGGGAAGAGTGCTAGTCTTACGATTTGTTTAGTTCACAAGATTTATTTTTCACAGCTTTCATTGGGATTTGATAAAGTAAATATGCTACTCTGTTGGAACCTGAGCTAAGATGATGTACTCCAACTGTTGTCTGAGGTTGATATGAGGTTAAAGAATCTCTGGTGAGATTAAAACAATGAAGCACTTTGAAATAAAACTGGTATTACAGATAATTACTATTTACTAGAAATTAGGTGAATTTCTTGTGCAGAACAAATAGTATTATTAAAAAGCTTGACATTAGATAGCTTTTTTCCTCTCTTTTGTTTCTCTGCAGAAAATGGCCAGTGGTGAAATGCTTTTAGAGGGTTCATTACAATGCAAGGGCATTAAAATGCTGGCCTGCTGTTAGGAATGTAGTTATTGTGAGGGTCTGCATTAGCTTGTGGGGCACTGAGGTGCAGGCATTAGAGGGAAAACACCACTCAATGTGCCACTACAGTGTCAGAGCCAGTGGTTTTACTCCCTGACAAGGCTGACCCGGCAAGCTGAGTTGTAAGTACTTAGCCACAGTGGAGCGTGTTTTTGGACAGCCCGTGATTATTTCAGCCGAGGTTAAATGCAAAAGTTTTTTTTTTTTTTTCATTTTTCTGAAACATTATTGCACTTTCGAAACAGACGTGAGAAAATGTAAGCACTCTTGTACTTCCAACCTGAATCACTGTTTGACTTTAGCATGTGTTACTTGAAAATGTATAAAACCTTGCATGCAAATTTGGTAGCTCCCAGAAGCCAGTCTTTTTGTTTACATATACAGAGTAACAAGGTCTTAAAAGATGTCAAAACAATGGCAGCTGTAGCGTGGCCACAAAACCGACTCACGTAAACCCACACACAGGGTTTTAAATGAACTCAAAATCCCAAGTAATTTATATTATTTCATTTGCAGTTTGAGTCTCTGTTTTTTTAGTCTAAAGTAGGTAGAGCTCAGTTGGTCTAAAGGTGTAATATCGTCATCTCGTGCACCAATCAGAACTTAGAGGCGACAGATACTTGCTTAATTTCCTTTGGTTTCCACTTCAAATAATCCTAAAGTGTTCAAGTTACTGGGATTAGATTTCCAGTGTTACAGTCTGATAGATAATGCCTTTTATCCTAGTTGTTGTCATAACTATTAAATGTATTTACAGAATCTTTAAGGATTATGAACCAAATCTTAGGGTCAAACAGGGAGCACATTAGTTTCCTAGTTCTCAAAACACTACCAGTTGTTGCAAAATGCATCAAACTGCGTCGTATGCACTCATCAGCCCTACGTTTGTGACTGCTGACAGGAGAAATGGGAATGATATTCATGTGGTTGGATATATTAGACACGTATGGTCCTCAAAGCTGATGTGTTGGACAAAGCTAAATGAGCAACATAAGGAACTGAGTGACTTTGACCAGGTCCATATTGTGATGTTGATGACGGGGTCAGAGCATCTCCACAGCTGCAGGTCTTGTTAGATGTTTCTGGTTAGTGGTTAGTACCGACCAAAAATGGACTAAGGGCCAACATCCTATTACCAGGAGCATCTATGGGGGGGGGTGTTCCACGGAGGCCCACCCCTCCACTTCCAGGACTTCATGGATCTGCTGTTAACATCTTGGTTCAGATACCACAGCACATCTTCAGAGATTTCAGCCTTTTCAAAGTTGCTCAGATCTTTACTCTCGCCCACTTTGCTGTATCCAACACATCAACTTTGAGGGCTAAACATGCACTTCCTGTCTAATATAACACACCCACTGACACGTATCACTGTAATTAGATTGTCAACATTAATACCACTTTACCTGTCAGTGGTTATAATGTTGTATAATGGCTGATCTGTGGAAATTGCCTTTGAATGTGTGAGACATGGCAGAAGTATCTTTCCTACTTATGTCAAAATAAAAGCCCTAATCCCAATGAGGCATTACGGAATTAAACAATACATACTTAAAGCGCACATTCGCACACACACACACACCTCTACCGACATGTCTGTGACCATACATCCTATTTACCAAAAGCTTCTTTCATTAACTAGCCTATATGTCTTCTTTTTCTACTCCCCTTCCCACTTCCTCGACCTTGGACCCTGTAGATTCGGATTAACAGGGAAGTAAGTACTTCACTGCTCGTTCTTCTGCCTGCCATCGCTCTATATTTCTCCTCCCTTTTCTCTTTCCACTCCCCTCTATTTTTTTCCACTATCCTCTATCCACAAAAGTTCAGAGGTCAGTGAGTATCAGGTTTGTGCACACTTGGAGCAAAAATAAAAACAAAATGAAAATAGCATAGAAAAAAAACAACAGCAAAAACAACCTTGCCCTTTCAGCTAATGTTTTTAAAAGAACACAAGGAAATGTGTCCTCGCTGGATCGAGGACCCTGTTGTCGTTAATAGTTCTTATAAGTGGCCAAGACTCAAGAAGTTCAGTTGCTATGGCGACTGTCTTAAGTGGAAGAGTGGTAGCATTCATGCTGACGGTGTAGGCTAGGGCCAGAGAATTGTGGATAGCAGGCCTCACAGCACTGGTCATCCATCTCCATTTCAAACATGTCCCCGTTTATCTGACTGGATGCAATTCAGTTTAGCAATCCATCAGCAGCGTGGACAGACTCAACATATTAAGAAGATGCCCTGTGCGAAAAGATAAAAACTGTTATCAGCGTGGATTGCCCCATCATGCTGATTTGATGAGAGCTGAAGGGCTCGGGAGTTTATTCAGATTATTTTTGACCTGCCTTCTCTAGTCCACAGAGTCATGCAAGGTAATAGCAGCATCAGTTATCTTTCTAGGTGCCCTTCTCTAAATGAAATCAGACATCACACAACATCCACGTGATTTTCTGGAAAGTATTTCAGGAATAGGTTTCTCATCTCGTCTAAGTTAAGGAAAGAAGGAGGAGTTTTCAGGATTTTCTCTGAAAAGTTTGTTTAACCCTCAAAGACCTAAACAGCACGTTTGATAATAACCGTTGAACCACTAACTATCAATACATTTAAATAATTCAGGTGAAATGCAGTTTTTTAGCTCTTCAGCCACTTCAGCAGTCTTATTTTTGGATGTTCAGAGGTTTCGTACTGAAACTTGAAACACAGTCATCTTCTACAACAATTACTTACTAATAAAACCCATGTAGTTTGACAAATAGCAGTCATCATATGTGTTATTTTTATTTTAACATCATTTTATGCATTTTTTCTTCAGTGTTCTCTGTTTTGATGTAGTGACCTTTGAATTTACTCTGAGTTTTTATGAACATCTACATGGTCAAGAAGTTAAATATAGGAAGAAACCTGATTTTCACTGAAAAATGCTAAATGTAAAGGACAGTAGTACATCACTTAGGGATGGTCTTTAAGGGTTAAAATGTTTTCAAATCCCTCGGGTGGTTTTTGTTGTGTTTATGACCTGCAAGGCTGTAACGGTGACATCTCATCATTCGTTCATATTCACTCCATTGTCATCATGTAAGATGTCTGTCTGTTATGTCAAAGGCTGGCTCTTTGACATACAGGAGCACAGGATACTTTATTGAATAGTTCAGACTGTTTATGTTGGTGGTAATATTAAGAATTTATGTCATAGATGTGTTTGCAGTTTTTTCACTGATTTGATTTGTTTTGAAGACACACACACTACCCTTTTGAGACTATTAAAAGAGGAAGTTTCCTAAAAAAAACAAAAAAAAAACAGAGTTAATTCATCATTCTAGATACACGGCAATACATATTGTATCTTCAATGAAAATTGATTCGGTTTTATGGGCCAGCACTCGGGAGAGTTTGATAAATAAAGGGGACATCTGAAATTGAGTCTGCACCTTTATCTTTATTAAACTGTCACAAGGTTTCAGGTATTGTTCAGTCAGCTAGTCTTAAAAACTGGTACTGCAGGAGTCACTTATCATATATTTATCAGCAGTTTGTTTACATGCTGTTTGTACCGTTTGCCTGAACTGCTCCCAACTCTGCACAATCTCTGAGGGCAAACACATGGTCTGGAGTCAGCAATAGGTCAGACAGCACTGGAAATTATATAAGAAACACAATTCACAGTTGCAGAGAGTGGGTCAGTAGGAGAGTTGAATGCTAAGAAGCCGGTAAGAAAAGGGTGAGACAGAGAGAAAGACGCCCTCCCTGTACAGCTGTGCCTGAGGCGCAGATGGCTTACTCAGCATGTCATCTCTCTTCTCTCTTTCAGGGCTACCATCGATCCAACCACTTCATCGCCACTCAGGGTGAGTATCCCAGCAAGGCTAGAGCATGTGTGAAAGCGTGTGTGCGCAGGATGGTGAGCACCTTTTGTCGGGTTGTAATAAATTGAAGATGATCCAGCCAATGAACCTACTCATGTTCAGTCCCTTGCCAAAACCATCTAAAGGTGACAATGTGGCTGCCGCCCGTGAAGGCTGTGTTCGCGGTAATACTGAATTAATAGCCAGAAAGGTGAATAATTAAACACATTAATTATAGTTTCTCTGTCTGTGTGGTAAATGGAGCAGTATTCTCACCGCTGTAGAGAGATTTTCCACCACATGGAACCACTCGACTTGACTCACTATTTTGGTTTTACATCAGGCACAAGTTGTTAACGTGAGCAAAACTATTGGTTAAATTCATACCAAATTAGGTTTATAGATTACCAGTGACCTAGAATAGATCTGATTACATTTTGGGAACAGTAGGTCAAAGTTTACATTTTTTATGAATTTTATGAATCTATTTTGTTTCCATTTACTTATAATGGGCAAAATTTGAAATGTCTGCAGCAGCAAAACTATTGGGTGAATTAGGAGTAAATTGGGTTTATAGGTTGACAGTTACCTATAATAGATGTTATTACATGTTGGGAAACGTAGGTCAAAGTTTAAATTTTTTTGAATTTTAATTATTTAACTTACAACAGCTGAAATTTCAAATGTCATCAATGAGCATCAATTTTGTTTCAATTTACGTCAAACTTGGCACACTTGGGCCTGGCACAACTTGTTTATGTATTATTACTGGTAATGGTGTGTTTTTTTGTTTTTTTTTACTAGGATCTACAGATGTAAATTAGTAATCTCTGCCATTGTCCATCATTTCTACATCTTGTTTTATTGTAATTTGTATGTTAAGGAAAGTACGACTACTGATTTGTCCGAGCAAATGATCACTTTGATTCTGTCAGCGTTTAGTTCGGAGCCATCATTATGTTTATTATCCTGCACTACAGCAGAGCCGGGCGGAGCAGGGTATTGTTTCCACTGATATCCATCTGTATGTGAGCAGAATAACCCTAAACCGATGAACTGATCATTACACACTGTAGTACATTATATGCACAAATTATTAGGATGCATTGTATCCAGGTGTTTTACTGTGCACTGGACACTGTGCTGTAGAATAATAATGAAAAACATCATAATAATAGTTTAGTTTGTAATCAATATCAGTGCAACACATGATTGGATGTTGTCTTTGATGGTTTTAATTCTCATTTACACTATCAAAATGTGTTTATTTTCACTTTATTTGTTCACTTCATTTATTGACATGACAAGAGTAATATTAATATTTTTATCATAATGATACTGGAAATCAATAGAAATGAGTTGTCCTACAAGTGGTAAGTGTGATATATGCTAATATTTTAGTTTATACTGTATAGTGTATATGGACTGAGTGAATATGTACAACTTTTTCAGTTTTGATGCATTTGGCTTCAGACGTATTGACAGTGAGCTAAGAAGATAAACATTTTTCATTTCTCTACAAGGATTTTATCAGAACGCATTGGAATTGTATTGACCTGCAACATTCCCATATCCCTCTTGAAGCTCTATATATTGTGCCTTTTATGAGAGATATTAGCACACATGCACACTCAGTGACTGAAAATTAAATAGTAAATAATCCAGAAAAGAAAAATGTAAAAAAAAAAAAAAAAAGAATAAATGCATTTCCTCTCAGATGCATTTCACTTGTATTACTGTATTTTAATTTATTGTAGTACACCATTAATTATAACACAACCTGCAAAACATGACGATGACAGTATGGTTCTCGCAAGTGGTGTCGCTATGACAACCAGCAACACTGACAAGGTATGCATCTATATCTTTATCTGTCATGAAAAATGAAACACCTGGCATTAAGAGACACTAGAGTCGAGCCTGTAGCGTGTGGTGGAAAAGCTCCATTAGTTCACCCTCTGTTGCTCAAATACAAAGTCACTTTTGATGGACATTTGGACCCTGTGTATGTGTGTGTGTGTGTGTGTGTGTGTGTGTGTGTGTGTGTGTGTGTGTGTTTGTGTGTGTTTGTGTGTGGGTGTGTGAGTTTCCAGTGTTTCTAAACCCTAAGGGGTGTCAGTTTCTAGGGAGCTACCATCACAAAGTCACTCAAGGTCTGCTCATCTGCTTATCTTGCACCAGCGCCTCCTCTTCCCTCTGCAACAGAGACAGAGAACAGCAGATAAAACTTGCAGCAGGAAGGGAAAAAAAAAAAAAAAAAAAAAAAAGCAGCAGCAGCAACTCACAAACTTAAAAAAAAAACTAAACATGCTCAAAAACAACCAAACCATGTCAAATCCACTTTCTTATCTGTCTTTTTTATTTATATATAATTATTTCCTGCTAGGCTTTCCACAGTTAACACCATCAATCCCAGCAACCACAGTTACACCCAGTGCCTTGGGATGGCAACTTATTGCTCAAAAAAAGTCCCTGAGCAAATCTAACTCACTGCAAGCTGTAAACAATTCCACCAACAGGATGGATGTCCAGACAACTGAGAGTCAAGTCAATAGTATGTACGCAGTCAGAGAGGCTTCAGAGGTAAGATGATAAAAGCATAAAACCACTTCAGAGGCAAACGACGAGCACAAAGACAAATCTCCCACCTCTGTTTCTGCATCTACATACAATCACACCTACTGTACGTGAGTCTAAACACACACTTACCTGTCAGGGAAACTTCCTTCTTCTTCTTTCTCCCACGTTGGCTCTGAAGTATGTGATGTCTTAGGCGCTTCTATTAAACTTATTCCCTTTCATAGTTTATCTGAATGAAAGACGATCTGATCTGACTGTCCGACCGGCTGGAAGTCTATACACTCACGCTCCTTCAGGCAGGCAACAACAAGTAGCGCCGCACAATCCTTCCCCTTTCTCCCTCTCCCTCTCTCTGGGGAGTGATTTGCGAGCACCCGGGCCCCTCCTCCTGGTCTACTGTGTTCGGGAGGAGTTTCTTTCTTTCGTTCTTTCTTTTTTTTTTTTTTTTTTTT
>JAPTYQ010000009.1:13933461-13944143 GCA_029814465.1 Ostorhinchus cyanosoma
AGATAGATAGATAGATAGATAGATAGATAGATAGATAGATAGATAGATAGATAGATAGATAGATAGATAGATATACACGTGTGTGTTTTTTATGGATTGTCCTTTGCAGTGTACAGTGTTTCTTTTTTGTTTGTTTGTTTGTTTTTTTACTAAAGCTGTAAAACTCTTGTCCCCTGCAGAGGACAAACATGCTTTGCTGGGTCTCAAGTGAATACAGTCAAAATTGAATGATAAAGCCACTTGACTCTTAACTGCACCTTGTTTTCTGTGTTTATCTGCATCTTTTCTAAATCACTAATGAGAACAGAGGTCTGACTTGTTTTTCAGTTACCTGGAAAAGGAAAGATTAGAAACGGTATATTAATAGAAGGGATTAGATCCTTGACAGGACTTACTTCTGATAGGCATGAGGGCCACATGGTAAACTGAGAGGAATTAGCACCAGTAGTTATTTGAATGCCCCCGCCGTCTTCCCAACATGGCTGTTACAGTGTGCGCCCTCGATGGCCTCCTTGCTGTCAGTCTCCAGGGGGATTTCTTATTGGAAGGGCTCAGAGTAACGGTGCCACAAACACAGCATTATCATCACACTGTCACATTCGCTCTCTATGGGCACATGCTGCTGCTTATTCAAATCGGCACAAATTCGGGACTTGGTGACAGCTTGTGTTTCATAGCTCTTTTCATTTCTTTTTTTGGATTTCTGTCTTCAACAAATCTTTGCTTTGCGTCGCTTTACTTTGCCATCTCTGTACAGAGGAAGAAATTGCTGTGCGACTGCACTAGACTCCCAGTAGAGAAGAGAAAGCTCCCAGTCCTCCCTGAGCTCCACGAGCCTCAGTAATTCCTCTCTGCGTGTCTGTCACAGTGCAGCTGCTACTCGCATGCGATGCCCAGAGGCCTTACTGTCCTAGAAGACCTAACACCCTGCGTAAATAATGTTCTGGTTGTCCTCACGCTGAACCAAAAAATCTGTCACATCTATCACAGAGGAGGAAATATCTCTGAATGGATGGGAGTAAGCCTTGGTGGAGATGACAGCTTATATGCATGGGAGGCAAGAGGCCTATGAATATAGTCTTAACATAAATATTATGCTAATGTGTTCTCTGTGTTGTTGATAGAGAGGATACTCAACCAAGCATGAGGTGCGTCAGTTCCACTTCACATCATGGCCTGAGCATGGGGTGCCCTATCACGCCACTGGACTGCTGGCCTTTATACGAAGAGTGAAAGCCTCTACGCCTCCTGACGCCGGCCCGGTGGTGGTCCATTGCAGGTAGCATGACGCCTGAAACTGCTGTGAATTGGAGTGTTGTAAAACCAAACCTCAAGCACTTTACTGACATAACTTTTACTGCAAGGGAAAATCTATTTCAAGGATACAGTTGAATCAGTTTTTTCTATATTTTCTCCAGAAAAAAAAGGGAAATCTGGCATAAAGTAATGATTAGAAGAAAAACAGCCTGGGGCCGAATCAGCACTTGGGCATGCCTCAGAGTTGGACATTACACCCTGTTTTGGTATTAATGCATACATGAACATCATGTAAACCTGATTATTACAAAATAGTCGCCTCTTCAGTTCATTAGACGCTTTATTTCTGTATAATAAGCCAACAGTTGGACATTTTCTGTATTTTATTTGGTTGAGCTTTAACTCAGTAAAGAATGCCTCTCGCCTCAGATAAAAGCATGACTTTCATATTTTGTAGTAAAACTCCCAAAACACATCTTTTATGACAACTTGCAAAACTAGAAGGGTATGAAGAGAGCGCAGATAGGCCAACAGTCCACTCTTCTAATACTAAACCACAAATAAACTACAAATTATGACCTCTGTTTTTTTTCCTTGTCAGTTGGTGCCATAGTTTAACTGCATGGTAACAGAGGTGATGGTCTGATTTATCTGATTTATTCATTTTTTTTGCTCATTCATTTTTAGCTTTTGTAGTTTAGCTGGTGTTTTCTGGTGTAAAAACAAAGACATTTCCAAGCTCGTCCCATTTTTATGGAACTGTTCCAAAGCTTAAGCAGTTCGTCCTTTGTTGATGCCCTACTCTTTCACCAACTTGTTTGAGATTCACTCACTGTTTTTGCGTAATCCCGCTGACAGCTGGACAGATAGACACGACTGATCACATAACCTCCTTGGGGGGACGTAAAACTATTACCTGCTAATGTTCGTTTTTGGGTAATGTGCCTTTTTTTTGGCTGACCTTCAGTATTGTCTCTGTCCTCTTACGTTTTTCTGCTGAAAAAAGATGTTGTACAAACTTATCGTAAATACAATTTCTTTAAGATGTAAATGGTTCCTCATGTAAGATGTCCATTGTGTGTCAGTGTGGGAGCTGGTCGCACCGGCTGCTACATCGTGCTGGATGTCATGTTGGACATGGCCGAGTGTGAAGGCGTGGTGGATATCTACAACTGTGTCAAAACCCTCTGCTCTCGTCGCATCAACATGATCCAGACAGAGGTCAGATCAGCTGCACAACCATGAAACCACTTCACACTTTAAGGGTTTCACACACATATTCAGCGACTTACATGACCGGTTATGATGTGATCACCTCTTTCTGTTACACAAGTTCAGAAGAGTTAGGTTTTAAAGTATTTGTTTTCTCGCTTCCTGTTTGGAAATTCAGAGAGCGAGGGGGATGTATTATCATACTCCCCCTCTGGGACTTATACAAAGGTCATTGCAATAGTTTCAGAGAAAAGCTTCACATTGTCCTCAGTGTGCTGCGTAGGCACGTGCTGTGCTTTAGATGTGAAGATAATTTGCATATTCACCCCTTATTATGTAAATCCAACATTGACTTAGCTGTTTATTACATTTGTAGGTATTTGCAGGCGTGCTATAATTAAATGCGTACCACATGTGTTTGTTTACTCAGAAATATTTATTTATTCCGTAACAGCTTCGATACACTTCTACATTATAGCACATATTTAATTCAGAACAAAGCTGGTTATGAAAAGACTTGTGTGATCATTTATTTACTTCCACATATGTTCTTAACCTGTTTGTGTTTCAATCTGTGTTCCTTCATCTCTGTTTAGCTGATTCTAATCAAACGCTCACAAACGCCTCCTTTAATATGCATTTATGTTCATGCCTACACCTTCATACATGCAGTAGACCTCTCATCAAAGTTTACCCCATGTTCTACAGGAGCAGTATATCTTTATCCATGATGCCATTCTGGAGGCCTGTTTGTGTGGAGAGACGGCTATCTTGGTGAATGAGTTTGCTGTCACTTATAAAGAGATGCTTCGAGTGGATTCCCAGAGTAACTCCTCCCAACTACGAGAAGAGTTTCAGGTTAGTTTTGTGCTCGACTGTGTTCCTTTATGTATAAGAAATGCAGCCACTGAAACATAAATATACTGTATGCAAGCTTTTTCAATTTAACATCTTAAATATAGTAATTTATATGTGGAATGCAATTAACGTTATATCATATGCAACATTTTACCTTTAATAGAGTTTAATGACACGTCTACCACCACATTTACCACTCCTATTTCTGCAGCATTAATAATTGCTAGTATAAATACACTGTCTGGCTAAAAAAAAAAAAGCTGTCCTTTAGATGTTGCTAAGCAAATAGGTAAGAGCCTGGATATTTACTGCAGTGAATAAAATGTTTCAGCTCCAACATGTGGTTTAACTCCAGCTGAGTTGATGCTGTGAGTAGTTTCTTATTTAACAACCGTCAGTTTGATAGAGACCATAAAGATCGGACTGTGGAGGAAATATACAAAGATCATGTGGTCTGAGTCCACACTGAGCTTGTTCCAGACTCAGGGTGATTACCCATCATGCCTAGTGCCGACAGTACAAGCCTGTGGGGGCAGTGCTATGATCTGGAGTCGCTTCAGTCGGTCAGGTCCAGGTTCAGCAGCGTAATATGTGCATAAAATGAACTCAGATGACTGCCTGAATACAATGAATGACCAGCTTTTTCTATCAGTGGAGATTCAGCAGGTTCAAATTATTAAAGACTAGTTCAGGGAGCGTGAGGCCAGTCCAGGCCACACATGGATTGGCCTCCATAGAGTCCAGACCTGAACCCCACTGAGAATCGTTGGGATGTGACGGACAGGACTTTACGCAGCAGTCTGACTCTCCCATCGTCAATATATACGATCTTGGTGAAAAATCAACACAATTCTGGATGGAAATAAATGTTGTAACAATTATTGTGACATTACATAATCGGCATACAATATCTCCCATAATCTGGCACACCTGCACTGGAAAAAATCCAAATCTTACCACGTGTATTTTTCTCATTTCTACACCAAAATATCTCATTGAACTTAAAATAAGACAGAATCACCTAAAGTGTAAATTTTCAGTGAGATATAAAGAACTTATATTTAGACAATAGATCTTGAAAATCTAATTTCAAGAAATCTTACCAAGATAAATTTCATTTGTTTTGTTGGTAGTTTTCTGTTGCTTGAATTAATTAAAAAATATATAGAATTAAATAAACAAAGTAAAATCTGCCAATGGAACAAGTGAATATCTCACTGTAAAGTTACTCTTTAGGTGATTATGTCTTATTTTCAGTGTGATGAGATATTTTGACTAGAAATAGAAAAATACACTATGGTAAGATTTAGATTTTTGTAGTGTGGCAGCACATTACTACTGTCACTGGTCTTTCTACTGTAAGAATCACAATACTTTATTAATCCCAGGAGAAATGGTGTGTTACATTTGTTCCATTTAAGTATAAGAAAAAGTAGCTGGAAAGAAATGATCAGTGCACACGTACATAGACATAAAACGCTGTAAATATATACATTTATATGGCTTTAACTATATATACCTAAATATAGATAATAAAACACAATTAGAATAGCAATTTCAATAGACAGACAAATATTGTCAGGATGAAAAGTCAAAGAAGTGCATATATACAAATGTGCAAAAATATTGTCGATATTAAACAGCCTGATAACCACTGCAAATAGTGTTCCTATTACTATAAGAATAACAACGACACTTAAAACAGGTTTGAATATGTGGCACCTTGAAGCCGTCCTTTTAACAGTCCATTGTTTGCACTTTGCAGCCAATTGCATTTTTAAATATATTTGTGTCACATTTAGTTCTTTGTTATACATTTGCTCACTTAAAGCTGTAATGCATGTTTGGTTCTCTGACAGGCACATAAACAACCCACTACATTTGCTCTATTGTCGAAATGTAATAGCGCAGATGTAAAATAAGCGGAAAGTGTAGGAAGGAGCAAACTAATGGGTAGGGGTGTGTGTTTGCATCCATAATTATGCGCGAATGTGTATAATGTTAGTTTGCTTTCACTGTTGCTTCTGAGCGGCTGTCATTGAAATTCTTTGGTTTGTAGGAATGCAGTGTCAGAACATTTCATTAGATGTTGATTTGGAGAAAGGAGAGGCAGCTGTGTTCCCACATGCTTTACCTGCCCCCCCCCACCCCC
This sequence comes from Ostorhinchus cyanosoma, assembly GCA_029814465.1. Classification (NCBI taxonomy): domain Eukaryota; kingdom Metazoa; phylum Chordata; class Actinopteri; order Kurtiformes; family Apogonidae; genus Ostorhinchus; species Ostorhinchus cyanosoma. Next base: position 13,938,941 of record JAPTYQ010000009.1, read on the forward strand.
CCGCTGCAGCGCTCAACCAGCAGCCGCATTGATTCCAGGTTTAGCATTTCAAAGTCATACTGGAAAAAGCTTGAGCTCTTCCTTTAATTTAATACTGTTTTATCCACCGCTACATAAGCATTATGATGGACGCTTTGCTTAAGATTAGGGAACGGTACCACTGGAGGTGCGACACACTCATTACAAACTGTTAGTTCTTCATAAAGGGAAGTGTGACATGCTTTACTTTGATCTTGTAAACTTCATCCATCTGACAATGTTGTTGAAAGCCTCCCTGTCGCCAAATGAGCTCTCTGTTTGCTTTTACTCCGTACAGCCAACCGGTACTACTGAGCTCAACAAAGCACAGATCTATTATTTATGTTGTATATTAATGATCCAATTTTTTTTTTCTTTTTTTTTTTTTCATCTTGTCTAATGTAATAATGGATAAATGTACGGAGGTTTCATCAAAGCTAAACACAGACCAATATTTCCGTTTCATTTTAAACTTTGTTACAGGCTCTTTTATTATACAGTCGGCTTAATTTATCCTTCTAAATTGGTTTGTCAATGTAATGTTCAGAGTATTAAAAGTTCTTTCAATTAACATTATTGGATTCTTGGCATCCTCTGAGTCCCAGCCTCCCTCCTCCTCCTCCTCCCTAACATATTTACCTGCTCATGTCTTCCATCCTTTTAAATGCTCCCTTGGATTGCATTCTGCCCTCCCTTCATTATCACATCACCTGTCTATCGCTTCTGTCTACAGACTCTAAACTCTGTGACGCCTCACTTGGATGTGGAAGAGTGCAGCATCGCTCTTTTGCCCAGGAACCGAGAGAAGAACCGCAGCATGGACGTCCTGCCGCCCGATCGCGCCCTGGCTTTTCTGGTTACAACCGAAGGGGAGAGCAACAATTATATAAACGCTGCCCTCGCCGACAGCTTCCACCGACAGGCTGCGTTTATAGTGACCCCTCACCCTCTGCCCGGCACCACAGCAGACTTTTGGAGGCTTGTCTTTGACTACGGGTGCACGGCTGTGGTCATGCTCAACCAACTCAACCAATCAAACTCTGCCTGGGTAAGGTCAACGAGTTATAGACTTTATTGGCATTGATTTGTTGACACAGTAGCAAAGATGAGCTATAGCAGAAGGTTTGAGTTTTCTCACACAGAAGCCAATGTTTGCAGAGGAAGTTTTTACTTTGAGTCTTGAGGTTATCTGAAATTTACTTGAGACTTTTCCCTGACATACCCTGCCTTGCCTTCACTGTCTCTGTATCTTACTGTGCTTGGGATTAGTTCCTTCATGCCATTTTGTCGGGCTTTGATCCCTGACCACATTGATCTCAAGGCATGACTAGATAACACCCGCCCCAGTTTTTCCTTCCCCTCCTCAAGTTACATCTCTGGAGAATAGGCTTGCATTACCCTCCAGCCACATCTCAGGCTTCTTTTTGTTGGCGTCCCACTTTTTCTCATGAGCATATGTCTTTCTCTGTACTGCAGTGAATTCTGTTCTTTTAAACACTTATAATAATAGCAATGATAATAAGTGGAAATATCAGACAAGTTCTAACATCACATTTCCATCTGAACAAAAACACACAAAGATCAAACTGGTTCAAAAAAAGGTGTTAATGTAATGACATTGCCAAAATGAGGTTAAGCCACTCGTTGTGGCTGGAGCTCTAATGACAGAAAAAAAAGACTCTACTGGAGAACTCTACAAAATGAAACTGCCATAGGCAGTGCACTTGCCAGAGGCCTTTGACAGAGAACTTTGGCCTATATTTTCATGCTTTATAACCTGATACTAGTCGTTTTTCTCTATTTGCAAAATTTCAGGACTTACTGTCAAAAACAGGGTATTTGAAAATCATGACTTTGAGTTTGACCTTTCAAGGTCATCAAAGGTCAACAAAATTAGTACCAGATGAAAGACCATATCTGCCATCCATTAAGTCGATAATACAAAACTTAGTTGATATATATCCGTCTTAGTTTTCAAGATAGAAGCTGATTTGTGAATAAGCAAATTGGGCACTTGAGCCCTGGTCACTTTAGATGCTAATAACTCAAAATCTATATATACATGTATGACAAATGAGGTAGGTAATGGATAGAGAACTGAATTTCCAATAACGTGGCATTAGTTTGAAATTGCTACAACAAACAGAAAAGAAGCTATGAACGATAAACTCATTTTACATATGTTACCATAGCAACTGGAAGTCACGCAACCTAGAGTTGCAAAATTTGGCATATGAAAAGGGACTTGAACAGATATTGCATGTAAAATTTTGGTATGATTGGATGAATGTTGGTGATATTGCAGCCATTTGAAATGTTAGAAAACTGAGTTTACTGATATTTAACTTTAACGAGGGCGTGACCCTTATGACGTCATGATGCATACCATCAGATGCAGAATGGAAAAACGCACAATTTGGCTTTGATTTGAAATCAATATGATGATTTGGATGGAAGTTATAGTAAAGTATCCATTTTTGAACTTTGGCCTATATCTCCGCTGTACTTTGACCTACTATGGGTAAAAACTAATCAGGGTGACTAGAGAACATGGTTAATCATTTGGTCATGGTTTGATATCAATAATGCGTGAAATGTGACCTCTAGAGCACATACAGACAAACAGACATATGAACTGACCAATATGCCCACAATGATGAAGAACTGTTCTGTTGAAGGCTGTAAGACTAGGCAAGATGATCAGGTAGGATTCTGTTATATTCTACCATTCTATCAGGATTGAATCATGGTGAACATGTTATCACCTTGATCCCTATGTTTCCAAATGTTTATTTTAAATACACCTTCCTGAGGTTTAGCAGACTGGACAACTCTGTTAAAGAGCCAAGCGCTGGCATGTCTTGACTATGGTTATATTCAGCCAATAATTGAGTTAAGCTGAACAAGACTGGCAGACATCCAATCCTTAATGGGAGATAAACAGTTGTGCAGAAATGACAATGTTACTGAATAATTCAGTTTGACAGACAGGTACAACTATGTGTCATCGGCATAATAATAGAAAGTGAGAAATGTTGCTCTGTTTAATAATTTAGAACATGGGATATGTGCAAAGTGTATAAAAGACTGGCTTCCAAAAGGATTCTTTTGGTACACGGCACAACAGTCGACACAGAGAAAGGTCATAGAAAAAGAACTAGTCAAGGCCTTCCCAGATATGCTTATGCATGTTTTTACCTTATGAATAACATCAATTATAACATTTGTGTGAAAATCTGTACTCTGATGTAGTGTTACAACCAGCTTCTATCACTACATCATTAATATTATCAATGTTGAGTCAAGTCAAATGGATGCTTTCACCTAATGTCATTACTTTGTATTTATACACCTTAATTAGGAACTGCTTGAAGCATAGAATCTCATCTGAAAAGCAAGAGGAGAGAAAACTTTGCACTATCTGCATTTCAGTTTTTAGGCAGAAATGTAAGATTGAAATGTTTTGTACTTTCACACATTAACAATGATAAATAAGAATTATATTATATCAGAGCCCTGAAAAGCAAGAAGCTCCTCTAAATAATGAATACTTCTTTGGCCAAGGTCCAGCTTGTAGTAGATTGTGATTATAAAAGCTGTTTTTTTTTCTACAGCTCATTAGAAAGGGCTCCTTTCATAGTGATTTAGTTCAACGTGAATGCACCTGGTTACAGTCGAGCAACTGGTCAAGAACCATGTATTATCAAGTCTGCATTATCAAGACATTACTCTGGAAAATTAAATAGAAAATGTTTCCATAATCAAATTACCAGAGATAAATATCCAAAAGTCATTTAGATTTTGTATTTTATTGCGAGAAAGTTTTCACTGAGTATATTATTACATGTCTCTCATGCTCACACTCATTATGTGAGTATTTTACTGGATAATCTGTGGTTAAATCAGTCTGCCACTAGCATGACTTAAACAGGAGTGGACCGTCTCTGTAACTGTAGAGTAATGTCAATAAATCATCTTAATCTTGAATCAACGTATGCTCCATCCTCATTAACTTTTACAGTAGTGTATCAGTGTTGGCTTTTATGTGTAATGTTTTATTTCACCATGTTCACATTGGTGAAAATGAAAAAGAAAAAAAAAGGGTAATTTCCAACATAGCTGTCTCTTTTCAATCCCCCTTTTCAACCTTTCCCCTTAAATGTTTTTCATCTTGTTCTTTTCAGTGCAATGCAGTCTTTTCAGGTCTTGGGTGAAAATTGAGTTATCACCGCCTTAAGTTGTTCATTGTGAGATCTTGTTATGAACTCTGTTATAAGGTTCATTTTTGACAGTGGAGAACTCTGTCTCCCTCTTGTTGCAATCACTCAAAGCTCATAACATCTCACCCTCACCACACTGCTCCTCTCTTCCTGTTATTATCACCAATGAGACACCGTAACACTGTCTGCTCTTCGAAAAAACACACTTACACCAAGGCTGTTATTATATTGAAACATTCATATTTCTGCTCTGTTCTGTCATTTAAAGCCCATGCATGCACATACGTTTCTTATTAACACTGATTTTGTTGGGTTTATCATTTATTTAAGATTAGATTCTTTGGACACACAGTATTTGAGGAGCAAATAAAGGTAGTTTCTTGAACACCGGATGCTTCTAAATGTCACAAGTGCCACATTTAATCACTGTTAACATGGTCTTTCCCCTCCTCTGACCCCCTCCCCCCCAACCTGTAGCCATGTGTTCAGTACTGGCCAGAGCCCGGTTTACAGCAGTACGGCCCCATGGAGGTGGAGTTCCTGTCCATGTCTGCAGATGAGGATGTCATAACTCGCCTATTTCGGGTCAAGAACGTCACAAGGGTAAGTCATAATGGTTCAGAGAAGGCCTACGCAGAACATGTTGTTCCACTCAGTGGTATTTCACAAATGATATCCTGAACCTCATTAGAAATGCATTAGCTGTGGCCCTCACTGGTAATTCAGATGTGACATTTTACCCACAGTACATTTAGAGCAGCCACCTGTAGTGTGCATCTAAAAAGCTGACAGAAGTCCTCAAAGTCAAAGTACTATAGAGTCGTGTGTAAAGTACTGTGGACCCAGTGAAGCCAGAACACTTCTACTACTTGAATTCTCCAGTATATTCATCTGTGATAGATAGATAGATAGATAGATAGATAGATAGATAGATAGATAGATAGATAGATAGATAGATAGATAGA
>JAPTYQ010000009.1:13944243-13972200 GCA_029814465.1 Ostorhinchus cyanosoma
AGATAGATAGATAGATAGATAGATAGATAGATAGATAGATAGATAGATAGATAGATAGATAGATAGATAGATATGGATGCACTGCAGAAACAAAATATCGATGCACAGTCAGTCAACATGTGCTGATAAGTGTTTTCGTATGTATAACTACACTATGTAATAGAACCTAAATACCCGGAGAGATCAGTAATACATGTAAAGGACATTATAGATAGTCTATATACATACAAAGGGCCTTCTATATATCACATACATTAAAAAAACTTCTAAAATCTCTAAGAGAAGTCATTCACTCATTGACATGCAGGCAATAAAGGTCAGTGTCTCTCTTTTCCCATTTTTCGTGGCCATTACCTCGATAGGCGTCCTCTCTCTCTTAGGCGTCTGTTGGCATACTGAAGAGGGAGCTTTCATCATCATAATGCATGCCATATATTCAGCTGCAAGTTACTCTTTCTGCCTCCAAACCAGACTTCCTTTTGATTTGTTCCTGAAGCATGTCGTACACGTGAAGAAAAGGCATGTTTTAAATGAGAAAGGATTCATTAAATAAAGCCACTGATATTTCTGTCATGGTTGGGAGAGCACAGGTGAAGTCAGTTTCCTCAACCAAAAAACTGTGCATATGTATGAATCAGTCATTTTGACTTTGCAGACTTCACCGTGTTGATTGTGTGCATATGCAAGTATGGTTTTATGCCCAAAAATTTGCATAAGCACATGCATGCATTCTGCTCAGGATCACTGTCAACCAATTATTGAAGACATCTGTATGCAAGGTATTTCCTTGCCACCACTTTAAGCCGTGTGACAGGCTCTACCCAGAACTTCCTTTCTTGATTGGCATCCTCACCTCCTGTCAACTGCCCTTGTCATTCCCCTTTCTACCCATGCCACCTTTTTTCTGCTCGGTGCACACCACTGTCAAGGAGAGGGCAACTTAACACAGCATGAGAGGAATCAAATCACACAGAAAAAGAAGCACTCACCTCTCCTTCTCTCGGTGCATTAGTGTGTTTCATAGACGAGACAGTGAAACAAGGCACAATCGGAAGTAAAAGTTGAAGGAAGTGCACTGTAAGCATATGTATGTGTGGATATTAAACTCGTACAAAAATGTGTAAATCCCACCTCCACTGAGGCAATTCCTCCATGCATCGTTGGTGTCTCTGCCAGCCCAATTTGCATGACTTACAGTTCTCCACTGGTCCTTAAGTGTTAGGTGAGATTCTACAGGACAAGGTTATGAACACACAGGGACCTCGCTCTCACACAGCTCGAGCCCCACTTACACCTGCAGACCCATATATCTCAAAGTCACTGTGCTGAGTGAGCACAGCTGTGTGTGCCAGCGTACAGTCTGGGGAGCACTTAAACACGGGTTTTAACTGGCACACTCCGAAATACTGCAACTACCAGAAAATGTCTTACAACACAGACAATGACTCCACATGTAGGTATACATGTACACCCAGGCGGGGCCGTCCACTCAGGTTTCCTTTGCTTGATGTTTTGTGTTGAACCTGAAGCTCCAGGAGGGCCAACTGGTGGTGTGTCAGTTCCAGTTCCTGCGCTGGTCAGCGTACCGCGATGTTCCTGACTCTAAGAAGGCGTTCCTCAACCTGCTGGCTCAAGTGCACAAGTGGCAAAGGGAGTGTGGAGAAGGACGCACTGTTGTCCACTGCCTGTGAGTATTCTGTTATGTACAGTATGTATGTATCATGTACAGTCAATTTAAGGAAAAGACACAGTCCACATGACATAAAAGGCCTGTATTTGTCATGTTTACTCTTAAATCACATTTGAAGGATGCTATTCTATATACTGTTTGAGAGATCTGAGGCCTTTTTGGTGTTAAGGTGATGTACCCTCTAGTATTAATGTAATGTTGTAGTACTCTTTAATTATTTTTCTCACACTTGTTCATTGTTTTGTTTATTTTCTATATTAAATTTGGACTTTTCCAGAGGTCTGTCTGACATGTAGTTAATAGAGGACACTTCCTGGACAGTGATATTTTATATAATATAATATATTACGTCTGGTGGTGCAGTGGATAGCACTCGTGCCTCACAACTAGAAGGTCTTGGGTTCGATTCCAACTCCAGTTGATGTGGGTGGAGTTTGCATGTTCTTCCTGTGTCTGCGTGGGTTCTCTCTGGGTACTCTGGCTTCCCCCCCACCATCCAAAGACATGCGCTATAGGTTAATTGGTTAATCTAAATTACCCATAAGGTTGAGAGTGATTGTTTGTCTCTATAAGTCAGCCCTGCAATGAACTGATGACGTGTCCAGAGTGTACCCCACCTTCACTTTTAAGTAGCAGGGATAGGCTCCAGTGACCCCCAAGACCCTAGTGAGGACAAAGTAGACTCACAAAATGAATAAATGAACAATATTTTATTAGAAATCTTAATTTTAACCAGTTATACATGGAAAATTGTTTACAAATTTAAGTTTACTGTAATAGTGCTTCTGACTCTGCAACTCATACAACCATACTATGTAGTTAGACAGGAAAACAAAATATAGTTTGTACGAATAAAGAGTATGCAAAAAATACAATGCACAGCAGAACAAGATACACTCACTGTCACTGCTCTGGTGGTGAACACATTTGCTGATTTACCATCTTTGATCATTTTTCTGCTGCAGTTTTTAGTATGTAAGCCTACATGTTCTCCTAGTTATTCTTACCCACAATCCTGTGCATGTGGGTGTGAAGCTATCATGATCCAACAGTTCAAGGTGGTATGTTTTAATGAACACAGTGGTGTTCTAGTTATGTGCATACTCCATTCAACAGCACGTATTGAAAGCAGTGGTGTCCAAACATAAATTGGTTCGCACTAAAAGGCTTTGAATCAAGCTCTGTTTTCCAGTTCCCTTTTGTCGTTTCTTGAGGTTTTGTACATATTTATATTCTATTGAAAGATGTGCGTTGAAGGCTTTTTATTTTACTTTATTTAAATGGCATTTGCAGTATATTCAAAAGATTATTTCTGGAGGGGAGTTTGGGGGAAAAAAAATGATGAAAGATGGTAAATCATCCAATCTGTTAACCACCAGAGCAGTGACAGGCAGCGTGTCTCGTCTCTGTTGTGCTATGTGGGGTGCCGCGCAATGAAATGCAGCGTGAAGTACTTTTGCAGGGTATCTGATATTATTTTGTAATGCAGAATAGCAAATAGTTGTGTAATGTGCTGCGATGTGGTGCGGTGTGTGGTGTTGTGTGCTCTAACTCCTCTGTTGTCCTAAGCCCCCAGAGCGCACGTCCGTTGATGAATATGAATGGGCTGTCCATCTCATTGCCAACCCATCACACATTCATCCCGCCGCCCCCATCCAAAAGCACATCACTCAGCGCTGTCACACAGTGTTACCCACGACAACCAGGAAAGAGATTATGGAGATCAAATCAATTATGGCTTAATACAGAATGCGATGGTTCTCACTACAGTAAATCCAGGGCTGCCAAAACGCTGACAACGATTGATTGCCTTAATATCGCTTGTATTGGCTACCGAGGCTTCGATGCCCACCTTCGCTGGGTTTGTCTCTGGAGAGAGGAAGTGGATTGTCCTCCAGTCGTTTATTGATATTTCCTTTCATTTATGATGAGCAGAACAATATTTCCAATGAAATGCCATACTGTGTTGTTACTTCTCAATTTTCTCTTCCTTAAAGATTTTGTGTTGCTATTTTTGTATGACGATGTTTCTGCACGTACTGTAGAACTGCGTTGAGTGCCTCTTTTACCAGGTACTATGAACACAAAAACAGGCTTATTAGATTACATATATTCTTCTATGCTTTCACTGATTTATTGCCTTTCCTACCCCTTAAATGCATTACGACACTCATTCCTGCCAGAGAGAAAGAGAGATATTTGCATATAATGCTGCTGTAAATTATATACATGCAATATGCTATGATTTCAGATGTAGCCCATAAAACATCAAAATCAAGCTTACAATGTTTTTATGAACATGTAACGCAGTGTACGAGTTTGTTTTAGTCTGCACATTTAATTTACAAAGCAGGTAATTTACATAATGCACTGAGGAGTTTATAATAAATACAGTATAAAAGATTAAAAGCCAAACTGAAGATAGACAGAATTACATTAAGATACAAACAAATTGTTAAAGCCTTGCTCCACTCAGGAGTTTTTCTTCATCTTCCTTCACTGTGATGGTTGCACAGCTCAGAATGATTACTATGCAGAGTTTGACACTTGGACAGGGAAAGGTTTTCACTGCTCACCTAAGATGTGAGTGAGTGCAAGGCGCGTACCCACTGCATGAGCAGGGTTTGTTGCATTTCTCATATAAGAGCTAATGCTAATGCTGTAGTCAAGAACCACCTGAACTCACACCAAGTCACGACCGGCAACCAGAATGTTTCAGGATCGACACAAGGCCAAGGCAGGGTGCGATCGAGTCACTGGTGTTACAGCAAAAAAGTGTTTGAAATATTGCAGATTGATATCGTATACGGGGGTGGGGGTGGGGGGGTGATTCCACTGCTGCAGAGAAAGCAGCGTGAGGCAGCATGTGGAAAGCAGAATCAAGAATAGAACTTTGACACCTAATAGAAATTATTTTAAGAAACCAAAAAGTTACTGTAGTATTAGTATTAACAAATATGTAAGAAAATGCCTGATAAATGTAGTGATTTCCCTTGAGCTGTGATCTTAAGTGATCTTGAAATAAACTCTTGAGTCCTCTTATTCCAAGATTAAAAGAAGACTGAGTAAAAAAAATGCTTTCGAGAGTAAGACCTTGAAGTACAATAACACATGTAAGAGACGTGAAAACATCAGCGCGCACTGAAAACTAACTTCAAGGAGAATAGAAAACAAATTGAGATGGAGCAGATGGACTCGTACATGTAGAGACATGCACACAAATTATTATTCAAAGTGTTTTATCTTATTAAAGTTGTCTGTAGGGAAAGTTTAAATAAATTAAAGGGATAGGATATCTGTCTAAGATGTTATTTTAATGGCATATCTCCTCTACAGTAACGGTGGTGGTCGCAGTGGGATGTTCTGTGCCTGTAACATTCTCCTTGAGATGATCCAATATCAAAACATGGTAGACATCTTCTATGCTGTCAAAACACTACGCAACTGCAAACCCAACATGGTGGAGTCCTTGGTAAGAAAAAGCACATCAAGAAAATTGTTTTTGAAGTGCCAAGAGTATTTCTGCAATTATTGCCAGGTTGTTTTTTTTTTTTTTTTTTTACTTGTACGCTGAAGAATGTTTATGTTTCCTCAGGACCAGTATCGATTCTGCTATGACCTCGTCCTGGAGTACCTGGACTGCTTTGAAGGGAGATAGCAACTAAATGTTTACCACAGCGGAGGTATCCCACACGCTGGAGATTTGATTTGAGGCCACTCGGTGACCTCTCTTCTTTAATGTCTGGAGCTGTGGACATTGAACGGACTGCCGCTGAAGGAAGGGAAGAAAAAAACACGGTTAAGGTTCCGACTTTTAACCTTTAATGTACAGCTGTGATTTCCTCCTCGTTGGTGATGTTTATCTCTTTTGATATTTTTTGTGCTTTTCTTGGTCCTCTTTGCCTCTGGACTAAAAATCTTTTGTGCTGAGGGTTTCGGTAGCAGCAAAACAATATTCAGAGCTACAAATAAGACCTGTCTATTCTGAAGAAGGGTCACCTTGGCTGTGTTTTCATCGTTTCATTCAAGCAGCAAGGGAGCTGGATGAAATTTCAGAGTTACAGCAGTATTATCTTTACATGGAAGCATTTCCTTCTCTCTAAGAGCTACATACAACAGCAGTCCACTGTGGTTGTGGCATGACTTATCTACCATACCATAAACTGCCTTATTCCCTGATGATAGGACAGATTTATTCGATTCCCTGAATAAATCAAAAAGGTCTTCATTTTTATGTACAAAGGGCAAAAGAGAGAGAGACCTTACAGCATTAGGACAACTCGCCCAGTCTTCAGCTGTTTTGATGCAGAAACTGTACAGTAGTGCAACGTGTTGTATTTTGCCATAATGTTTGTGCTGGATTACCATGTGTGCTATAGGTGGACATTTCCAGGAACCACAGCACTGGGCCTGGTGCCGCCACTGGAGATTCCCGTCTCATTACTGTCACAGTGCCAATCCCAAAGGCTGACTTGAATCCCCTTTTTAATTTGTCCGACTGCTTCATCTTGATATATGCCTCCAAACATACAGTATGTACTGCATCAGCTAAAGTTGTTGCTCCAACGTGATTGTTTGTGTTTTCTACATAGCGGGACTGAAGAAGGAACAGGGAAACTGTTAGAAATGTACTGACATGCCATTTTTGTGGTGTGAAAAATGATGTCCCATTAATGCTGTGGTAAAGTGTCTAAACCGGTGCATCACAGGTTTCAGTCTGTAACTCTTTTACACCTTTGTTGTCTGAAATCATTTGGTTTTATTGTAACTTGATGAAGCAAGCTAAGCCAGTTTGAAGTTTATCATTACTTTTTCAGGTTTGAGGTTAATTTTGACAGTTTTAAGGTTAGTTGTTGTTGCTAGTGGTGTACAATAAGTAAAGTAAATATATAAATATATATATATATAAACATATATAAATAAAGATGGGCATTAACATTGTGCAGAGTTAAAGTAATGCTATTTGGCATCATCACTCAACATTAAACATGGTTGTGTTTTCATGTTGGTGCTCTGTTTCAACTGAAAATATAGGTGGTATCTTTAAAAAAAAAAAAAAAGAGGAAAAAAAGAACAAACAGTTGCCAACTGACCTCACAGAATTGATGGACAAACACAATAATGTGTCCTTTGCATACTGGCCAGTGCTTGTACACCACTAAAATTACTGATTTAATGGAAGCAACTCCAGCAGGTTGACATGTCTGACACACAAAATAAACTTTTTAGGTTTAGAATATGTAAAAGACCCCAAGAGAGCAGCTTTTCTGTTTGTATTTGGACACTTCCTTTCCAAAAAAATGAAAATATCTATTCTACACACCATATTACCCTTTAAAGTATGTCGTACTGCGCCGTTGTTTCCTGAAACCTGTTTGGGTGCAAATTTAAAGGAGGTGGTAAAGGTTTCACTCCAGGACCTGCCCTTATTAACAAGGAGGGACACCTTGAATCCTGCAGAAGCTAAGAAATGGCAGCTAGGTGTACTGTGAAGACACAGTGTGGATCAGATGGGATCAGGAGAACAGGAATATACGTCAACTCCCACTGAAAGTGCAGCTTGTTTTTGACGAGGATGAAGAATAGCCACAGTGTAGTCAGTGATCTGAAAAAGAGTCACTGGAGTACAAAAGAAAGTGCCTGGACACTTTTTCTCGACGGTGGAAAGGGATGTGTACATACAGATGTATATTATGTAATGTGAATACTATGTGAATAATATACTATATGTTTGCCCAGAGTAAAGTAAGTAAGTAACCACTACATAACCACAAAGCTGAATGTGCTGTAAATGACCTTTTGTGAGTTCATTGCCAGAACTTTTGACAACAAAGTACATCTCCCTGATTTTTCCACCCCTGAGCTCTCCGTAAACCTGGTCTCTCAAAGCATGTACTGTCTATTTTGCATATCATTCAATACAATTCATTTCAAAAATATCCTGATCCGCATCATTTATTTCAGCTGCTGTGTTTCCCAGCAGCCATAACAGCGTGAGTGCATTGTCCCTTTTTTCATTCCAAAGCTTTTTACTCTGACTACTCTCTGAGAGGTGGAGACTGCCATGAGAGTTACATTATTTTCACTTACGTGTTTCTGTATGATGTTGAACCAATGGTACATGACTACTGTGTTTTTGACCATTGTATTTGTGGGGCAAAGTGTGTAATTCATGAATGAGATGAAGAAGACAGATGTATTACAGGGTGGGAATGGGTTTGTTCCAAGGAATTACAACGATCAACAATAAAAAAAAAAAAAAAAAAAACAAGGGTTAAAAAAAGTGTGTGTGTCGTTGTGAAGTTATCATTGGATGCATACACAGCAAAAAAAACTGCAATGATTGTTTTATCAGCAGAAAACTGACAGCTGGACATGGATATCCTGTCTTTATCCCCCTGACCCTCCTGCGGTTTCTCATATGGATGTGGTCTTTTTTCAACTCCCTTTGCCTTGAACCACATCACCCATTTGATCTGTTCCCTCTCCTTTGAATCTCTCTTTATTTCTTCCCCTTTCCCCTTTTTCATCCGTCCCCTCCTCTTCTTTCTATCTCCTCTCCTTACCTCCCCCCAGCTCAACTCCCTTTCCATTACTTTCATTTTTCCTCTCATCACTCTCCATCTTGCATGCTTTGCTGCTCTGGCCACAGAAAGGTGACTCCAGACCACAGACTTCCTCTCTCACCCGCGGCGATGTTGAATAATAGAGCAGTCCTGCAAGCTGATCCACTGTTTAGTAGAGGGACAAGCTGCATTAATTAGAGGACAAGACCCCCTGCTGTTCAGTCGAGTGTAATGTATGGGTTTGGTAAACTGGAGCTATCAACTGATTTAAAAAAAAAAAAAAATATATATATATATATATATATATCTTTGAATGATATGTTTTTGTCATTTGTCCATTTAGTGAAAAAGAGGACGAAATAATTAATGAGACATAGATAAAGAAGCTTTTTTCATTTACACTACCTTATTTAATATCTGCAAGAGTTTCTCAATTTCCTCTTTTACCTGCCGAAAGCTATTACAACATGAGTTCCTTTTTGCCAACCTCAATCATCCTTCACTACTCATATTTGACCGGTGATGTAAATTAGAAGGTAATTGGAATCTTATCATTTAATTCTGATGGTGTAATGACTGTCCTGGGCATGGTAACTTATCATTAAACCAAGATCCGACTGGATTCTATCTTTTCTCTACGGGCTCCCTGTCTTAAATTCCTACTTCCTGACAGGCTCGATGGATGTCAGCCTCTCCCTTGTCTCCCCCCGATGAGTCTCGCACAAAATACACTCACATTGGTGTTTGTGTAAAAATGGCAGTGAGATTTAGCAGCCAACAGAGAAAGAAGGTGAGATATAGCTTATAGCTGCTCGAAAACGTGCACTCACTTGTTGCCAGTTATGGAGACATGATACAGGACGTGAAGCTCCTCAAGGTTTTCGCTTTGGCAGGATGTTCTGCTTCAAACCACAGTGGCGGATCTCACTAAATGTTAAATGTTTCTTCTTTCTTGCCAAATGCTTGGCTGACATACAGATAAAATCCAATATTCTCTGGGAGAATATTGTCGCAATAGCTTTTGTAGATGACCTTGCTCTATAGTCTCAGTCAATAAGTCGAAAAAGAAGATGCATATCCTTTAACACAGAATGGAAATAGTGTTGGGGACTTTAGAAAAAGGAGAACGATATCATTGTACTATATGATTTCACAGAGGCAATACAGACTTGAATGTTATTCTCTAAGGAGAAATGCTTTTCCTCTGTCTGCACATTTTTTTCTATTCTGGTGATATGTGAACACACATACACACATTATCTTGTCTTACCATCCTGGTGGTACTCAACTTCTGCTGGATAGTGTAGCAGACGAGGCAGGTGGCTCTAGCTTTGTGCTCAGCGGAGCAAGGACAGAGCGGAGCTGGCCAGATGGCTCTGTCCACCATGTTTTCTCACCGTTCCCATTGACACAGTTGGTCTGACTGCAGCCCTTATCTCAGCAGTGTGCTCGCAGTTCAGTGAAAGTCATGGTTCACATGAGCGAGCGGAGAGGGAGCTGCTGATGGTTCTGGCCCGGATCACTCAGGCAAACAAGGAGCTCCAGACAGATAACCAGATTCAGAGGGCACACAAGCGATTCATCTGTTCTTTTCTATATCACACCACAGACTCCAGCCACATTTAACTTAGGAGGCTCTGACCTGTATCACTTCGAGGCGTGGACTTCAACAGTGGAATTAGGCCAGCGGAGGGAAGCAAATGCTCGGCACGAAATAGCTGCCATAAAATATAACAGGGTAGAGGAGAGCTGTGAAATCGAGGGGAACAAAAGAGATGGAAGTTGGAGAACTTTTAAGCAAACCATTAAGCTTTTCATACAGGAAAAAAAGAGATATTAAGGTTTTTATACAAAATTCAACTCTGCCACTTCTCGATAACAATACAGTTAGGTGAAGCGAGGTTATTTTGCTCCAAGGATAATCTTTTGTTGTTAGCACACATAAATATAAATGTTAAGCCTTGAGGGTTCTGAGAAAGGCTTGTAAATGATCTTATGTCAAACATGAACCATTTCTAGGTTGTGATAATAAAGCATCTCCAAACTGCCATGAATTTGAGAGATAGGCTTATCAAAAGGTCAGCCCTTTGAGAGACCGCCTTCGCTACTGGATTTATCCTTCAGTTTATTTAGAGCAGAAAAATGGGGCCACAAACAATGACTAGCATCAATCATACTTCACTGTGGTCGCTGACAAACTTAAATAAAAACAGAAGCATTTTTGATTCCCTTAAGGTTAGTGAGCGCAGCCAAAGGACACACTGCAATCAATAAAGTGTTATATTTCTCATGTATAGCCTTAAAATGATAACTTGTCAAAACTATTCAGTCATATTCTTCTACACACAGAAAACGGAAAATGAACTAAATCTGCAACTGCAACTTTGCTTTAAAACAAAACAAAACAAACAAAACATATAGCTTATGAAGTTGAATACATGAAGTTTGGTTTCCACTTTTGTTTTGTTGTCTATTTTTCCACTCCTTGCATCTACCTGTCCTTCCTCTTGTCCTTCATCCTCCCATCTTTATCTCCCCACTTTCTTTCCCTTTTTTCCTCAAGCAGTTGTTGAAATAGATGCAGCCATGAGAGGACAGTTGTGGAACTGATAGTCCTACATTAACCTCGGGGAGAACAACAGTCGTCCTTTACTCCCTCATCTCTCTTCCTCCAGTGCAGGATGCTATAACCCCAGTTCTCCCTCTGACATCCCTGGAGCCCTGCTTCCTGCAGTTTGTGCAACCCTGAAGCAGCAACCCGTCTTCCTCCCACCACGGCTGAGTAATGCCATGCTGGCTGAGAAAAGTGTTCTTTGCGTCCTTAGTGGAACCATTGCCCAGAACACAACTCCCTCTTAACGCTGTCTTTCACACTTTGTAGTATCAGTTGAAGTGTACTCACTTAATTTAGCACCTTAGCAACACACTCCCTTTCACATTACATTCTAATTCAGAAAATTAAAGCACAAATGTAAAACTAAAGTCTTTTTTCTCACTGTCATCTTTGACTCTCACTGACTGTACGGATAAGTCTGCAGATTTCCATGCTCAGTGGGGTTTCTTACATTCCACATGTCAAGTGAGATGCAGAAACCTGAAGCCAACAAGGGCTTCATTGACTGTTAGGGAAACAGAAAACATCTAGTGCCTACCAGATAAACTTCAGAAATCAATTTCTTTAATTGGAGATTCCAAGGTTTTCACTGAGGGAGAAATAAAAAGTAATTTTTATCACATTTATTATGTATTTACTTATGCAAAGAAGGTTATATGTCATTGTCTGCCTAATGTCAAGCATTTCCAGCAGTATTTTCATTAAGCTGTTGTTGGAAAGACAACATATGGGCCAAGAATGAACCCCTTAATTTAGTAGGACACAGGCAATAGCAGATTGTTGAATTTATACATGAATGAGTATCCTTACCAGTTGGATCACAGGCAAAAAAGTGGAAAACATACGTCTTTGTGGTTTATTTGTGGTTTAATGATATTGAGGAATGAGCGGAGTTGATTAGTAGCCTTGGTGGTCTGAATGCCCTTCTAGGTTTTAATGATGTAGCCCAATGGAAATTAGGTGATGGGTGTGTGTTAAAATCTTAGAATGATAAATAGCATAAATACAATAAATTCATTAGTAGAATACAAAAGGTTAAAAATTAAAACTATCTCAGTGTGATAGTATTAAAAAAGGTCACGTCTTTGTGCAAAAGGTATGTAATTTGTTGTGAGTTCATGCATTGTATTATTAATTGGATGTTGAATGCAAAGTGTTTGTTAAAATACTTTGTTAGAAATAATAATATTAATAATTTTGAAAGGTTGTGCAAATGTTTTGTTTGGTTAAAAAAATAACTAAAATGTTTATTTTACATAATGTGTACTGTGCCATGAAAATGTAGTTCGGGGTCAAGGGTAGCAGGAAGTAGGAAGTGGAGAAGAGAAAAACGTGGTGAAGAAGAAGGAGAAGAAGAAGAAGGGAGCGCGCGAGCGAGAGCATGGAGAAAACATGGACAGTGTATTCAAGAAAAAAGAAAAGACCAGTTTTAGTGCATGTAAGTGGTCATACAGATCACTAAAAAGGGACTTTAATAGTGAAAGACCCTATGTTTAAAAAGTACTTCGGCTAGAAATCTAGTTAGCTGCATGTGGCTAGTTGTGAACGGACGGTGCTAGCAGGCTAGCTAACAGCTAACCGCGGAGAGCACGAGACCCGGAGGACACGGACTGAGTCCAACAGGTGCACCGGAGCACGCGGATAACAGGGGTGAGAGACACGGACAACAGGGGTGAGAGCTACGGACAACAGCGGTGAGAGCCACGGACAGGAGGAGGGTTCTTCATCGTTTTCTGGATTCCTTTTCCCTGGACCATACGGATTAACGCTTCTTGTGATTCAGGTACCATTTTAATTTTATTGCTCTGTGGGGTGAAGTGGCCCTTTGGTTTTAGGCCTGCAACATGGACATTTGGGTTTGTAATTTATTTTTGCCCGCTTTAGGTATTTTGATTTGGAAGCAATTTAAAATGAGTTTGTGTTTCATAAGCTATTTCTGGTAATTAAAAAAAAGACATTTGGATGTGAAAGTAATGATTTTGTGGTGGTTAATTGAATATTATCAAAAGTAAATAGTTGAGTATTTTTTTTTTATAAACTGTGTGTCTGTCTATGCCTTTTAGGTTGAAGACTTTTAGCGCTTACAGTGTGCATAAAAGAGTTAATTTAAAGGGTAAAAGTATTTAAGAGAGATTAAGTTAAATTTTGGTAAATATAGTACATAAAACCAAGTAGAACATGAGTTGATAGAAAAGTTAATAAGAGATTACATAATTAATAAGGACTCAGGGTAGCTACCCCTGTTAAAGCCTGAAGAGCAAAGGGGCGCTACAATGAGGTCTTCGAGCTATTTTTTCAGGAAAAAAAAACATATTAAACTATAGCCCCTTTTACACAGCACTTCTGTTCTGGACTATTTGACTTTTATTCTGGAACGTCTGTGTAAACAAAATGGTGGGATCATTTGGTCCTACCTCTGTTATGTACTGCTCTGTAACGCCTCTGGAGGTAGGAATGGAGCCGTGATAATGGTGGAATCATGATTTCAGAACCCTATGTAAAACGAACAGCTCTCATTCTGCAACCAAGGTGTGATGTTTTGATGACGTATTGGGTGTGTGATCACTTGTTTAGTAAACAAACATATCAGTGCGACCAGAAAGATGATGAACTGGGGAGACACAGAAGATCTGCAAGCTGGTGTCACTTTGGGCAGAAGACTAACATTTGTGGAACAATGAAAGACTCTGGAGAGGTTTATACAATGCTCAGGGTATTTCCAATGCACAAGTTATACATCACACTATATACTGTGCTGCATTACCGCCTCTTTGATTCCAGAACACAGGTCCACTGTGTAAAAGTCCAGCCTGTCTCACCTCTGTTTCTCCTTTGGCTTGGCTGTGGAAATCGGTCATTGGTGGCAAAAAGGTGGGATCACCACATCACCTTTTTTCCAGGATCTTTGTGCAAAAGTGGCTAATTATTCAATGCAGAGTATTTTTTTTATCTGACAGAGTCTGACTTGAGTGATTTTTGATCAGTAAATAGAAATGACCTAAATGCCATCGCAATGTAGAAATGAACACCTTACATATAAAATGTAGCATATATAAAGGTTGAATCTACATATTTATAATGTATCTTATTATATTCATCTCTCTTGGTGTGATATGTCAAATCTATGTATTTTATGTAATGTGAACTACAACACCAGCAAAACAGACCTTGATCCTGTTCTTTAACACTGTCAGAAGTTGCTACATACCCAAAATAGCCATGAAGATAAGATTTACCCATCATTTCTGTCATTATAATAACTCGCTGTCTTCACAAAGACACGTTTGTGTTATCATCCCTTGTGTTTTAGTCATCTGTATCTTAGTGAACACTAATTATCTTATATATACATCAGTATCACTCTAAAATGACAGTGAAAATATGCATCATAAGAAAAGATCAGCATATTTGTTTGGTGCATAAATCTCTCTCTTTTCCTTTGTAAACTGTCATGAATGACTCATCTGATGACATATCGTCCAGATCACACATAACTGAATGTTGTTGGCGTAAAACCTTGAATGTTAAAACAGAATTGGTGTGAAAAATCACCACATGTCTATGGAGTAAATTGGACTAGGTGACTGTTAAAGGTATAAATGTCCATATTTTAAATCTGAATTGATGTTGACTGTATTTAACAAAAAGGGACTGTACCATAATGCAATTTTATGAAAAGTCAAACATAGGGGAGTTTTACTATTTAGTTAAAACAGTTTAATGCCCAATTGAAAACCAGTGATAAGGTTTAGGGTGTTAGTGGTGCCAGAGAAATATTGAATGAGAAATATGTAAATGACAGCAGGTCTTATATAGGTCCTTTTGCTCTGCCTGACTGTTCTTTAACCCGTGGAACCCCCTGGTTTTACTTGTGCCCATCCCCACAGGTCAGAGAGACATTGAGAATGACTGACTTCACTACAAATTGGTCTCTGAGTTTAAGAATCTTGTCTCCTGCCTTGAGAGAGCAACTGTCAGTGTCTTTCACAACCTTCAAGCCTAATTAAAGGAAGGAAGAACTGTTTCTCCTCATCTCTTTCATAGCTTTTCCATTTAATACGGTATCCAGACCACAGACCACTGGAGATTAGACTGTCGTGTTGTGTACGCTGAGCCCTCCGATCTTCACACATGCAGATATGAACTCTTAAATATTTTATTCTACAGGTCAGGTGTCTCGCCTCTACCAGGAGGATATCGTGGAAAAAATATATATATTTAAAGACTGCTGTCAGACAGCATAACAACAGAATAATTAATAGCCATGTTTTCCACAGATTTGACCATCTCACCTCTTTTTTGAATTTCCAGCTGTTATCATTTTCATTCCCACTATTGCAATTTCCAGTTCTGCACTCCTTTTTCTCCTCACCTTTCTCCCCGACCATCTGTAATTGTTTCCATTTTGTAGACTTTCTACCATGCTTTTATCTTTAACCCACCTGCTTTTCTCTTTCCTCACACTGTTTTTTTCCTGTTCTGTGTCAGCTGTAGAGAAGGTTACCCCTGGTGGAGGTGGGAGTCTCTGACAGCTGCTGGTGCGTCTGTGGACTGTGGATCTCGCCTCCCCTCTTGTCAACTGTCTGCTGTGCCGTGTGTCCGGGGTGATGGGGTCATGACATGTTTTGCAAAGACATGTTTTTGATGTTGTTGTGTCACTCAGAGTGGAGAGAACAGCATCCTCACTGGAGGCCACCTTTACATTACACACAGTTACAGGCAGCAGACTATGCACCTGTCACAATACCATGTTAGTTTTCAAAAGCAATGCAGAGCACCTGAATTTAACATAAGCAACGTGGTACAAATCAGTGATATTGGCAGTGTAATTGATATTTGCTTTGTGTTGCCACTGTTGTTTGAAGAGCCACTGCTTCACTTATAAGTCTGATTGTAGAGTGGCTACATCAAACCAGCGAGTGGGCAGAGAATCATAGAGAGGAAAACATCAGTGTGCACTTAACAAAGCACCAAGGGAAAAGTCACGCTCTCCTAGGTGTTAACAGTAACTGGACTTTGCTGTTACACTGTTATTTAAAGAGTTCACTGATGCACAGTGGCGGTCCTAGCTCTGTGTTTGATGTTAATCTGCTGGAATGAGTGGAAAACTAGGATAACATTGAACCGTGCTGCATATTGCATTGAACTAGACACGTCTCAAAAGTGGCAACAACTGACTGTAATTACCGTGAATGTGTAGATGCATGTTTGCGTTATGGATGGAGAAAGAGTTAGTTATGACCCTGCATATTACTGCTGTCTGCGCACATGATGCTCTCATGTCTGTAGGTTAATAGAAGAGCATCTACCATGACAATCCTGCATCCAGTCACCATGCCAAGTTCATCTGCTATTTACTACCAGTTCATTACTAATATTTATCTCAGTTTCAGTTCTGTACTTGTCAATGGGCTGTAATAGCTCTCACCAATGGGGCTGCTTCAAAAGGAGATTAAATGCACAGAGACAAATGAGGAGGGCTCACTGTGCACAAACACATCAAATCCTGTTAGACAACACAGCCAGGGCCACAGGATAATGGACTCACTGTTTCGCTCCCTCACAGATGAATTCTTGTCCACAGCTCCCATTGTGGGCAACCTCTCCTCTGCATCTGGTGGTTGACAGGGTGATAGTCTCTGACATGTTCAATGGTTTAGACCAGCTCGGGCTGGATATGCTGATAAGTTACACCAACCTGTTTTACCTTGTCAGAAATGTCAGCATTTGCTACCGGATGTGAGTGATGGTATGTTTTCGGTATGTGCAATGACTGAGTGAGGAGAATAAAGACGACTCAAGTTGAATATGAATAGCGAGCTGCAAGTCAGAGCTCCATTTCCACACAGACATGCACCATTAGGAGGGAAACAACAGGGGCTCGACTTCAAAAAAGAGCCAGAGATATTGAGGGAAGATATTTGTTACATTGAATGAGAATGAGATTAATGTTTTCTGCATATGGGTTTAAATGATGTTAATTTTCCTCTCTTGAGAGACGCTGTTTTGCTGAGAGAGTGGATGGGACATTGATGCATTTCATTTCACATTGACGCTGTTGTTACTAATAACAGCTGTGGTTAAGATGTGGCAAGTCTTTTGCTCAAAATGAAAACACTAGTGAACTTTGACTATTTCTGTTGTCTGCGGTTTGTGTTTTTCTAGTTTAAACTCAACACAACTCCGCACGGACTCTCTCTCAGGTTAAGGTGTAAATTGAATAGCATGCCTTCATCGCTTTGTCATACTGAGAGAGTGAAACATTCCCGTGTTTCCATAATTCTCCATCCTGGAGTGCGGTGCCATCTGTGTAATTAGCTGCATAAATGCGCAACACGTACACACACAAAGTTGCATGTATTTGCCTGTGGAACCATAACCAGATGCAGATTTTACAATATAAAAAAAAGCATGCAGAAAATGAAAATTTCTATTTTTCATTGATGCAACCATTTCTGAAGGCCAGAGCTGAGCATACGGTCTTTCTCACCACCTGTTTTTTCTTCTTCTAAATAGTTCAGCGTTTTCTCACCTGCCTCTGAGCCTTCATGGTTCTGGCTCTTGGGCTTTGTGAAAGCTGCTGCTTAGAGATTGTTTGCAGCCGCAGACACTTCCAGCTCAGTTCCAGGGGAAAGGAAAAGCAATTCCATGCTTGGGCCACAGTGAATCCGTCTCTGTCAGTTCCGCTTCTTGATGCCCTCAAATCACATTCCCCCACCCATCCACTCTCCCATCAGCCCTTGCTGTTCTGTGATCAGGGAGTGAGAGAGCATCAGACTAGAAGTGAAATGAGGATGCGCTTTACATGCTCCCTTACCGTGCTATCCTCCTTGATGTCATTCACTTCTCTTCCTTGGCACTTGCAATTTCCCGCTCTGCAATGAAACTCCATACTTCACGCAAGAGTAGTCGCAGCCTACAGTTATAATCTACCTTCTCCTCTGTCTACCACGTTACACAGGGCTAGTTGTCATTTTATGATAAATATACTTAATTCAAACTCGTTTTATGAGTGTAGATCGAATAGAGGATGTAACTCTGATAAACATTCTTGTATGTTCTTAAGTATAGCAATGAAATCAAACTGTGCCTAAAACTGAAGTAAATCCCATTTGAATTTTCTGCTCACATTCTGAAAGATTAACAGCTTCTGGATTCTTTTGCCAAAATGCTGTTCTTCAACACTATTAATACTTTGCCTGTGATTCCTTATATAACAGATCATGTATGAATAGCACTTTTTTTTAACAAGTATTTCATCAGTTTTGTGAGTTTAATGTTTTGGGTTTTTTCTTGGCAAGCATGCAAGTTACAGAGCACACATTATACAGTACATATCTTACATCCCACAACATCACTTACTCAAGTTAGAGTGAAACGTTAGCTGTGACCTCTTACAGTAACTCAGTAACTGCAAGTTTAATTTGGACTAAATTATTCCTGTAATAACTTTTTGACACTCATTAAAAACACCTTACCGATACACCGCTGATTGCTGTGCAGCACATCATCACTCTTCTACAGACAGAGATTTAAAGGAGAGATTTTGAAGTTTAACTTCCCACTCATATTTCCGTCAAACTTGTACATTTTATCATCACTTCTTTTCCTGGTGACTAAATTTGTTGCTTTGCCTTTGTTGAAAACAGTGACACATAATTTTTGAAAGTGATGAAGGCACACAGAATGATTGATGGCAGCATATTGGATGGGAAAATAACGTTCTGGACCGTTAATTTTACCGAGTCAAGGAAGCAGCCTCAGACTGTCAACACAGGAAATGAGTAGGATTTATCTCTGGCCTAGTGTCTGGGTAGCTCTCTTGCACTGGGTGCATTTATAGGTACCACAGTGACGACTTTCAGTGTAGTACACGTTGTATACGCTTTTCTGACATCCTTATTGTCTGTTATTTTTTTACTTCCACCTAGGAGGTGATGTTTTCGTTGTGAATTTGATAGTTACCAGGATTATATGAAAATGACTCCAAGGGCTTTCAAAAAAGTTGGTGAAGAGGATTTGTTTGGGCCAAGGATAAACCCATTAAATTTTGGAGCAGATCCATAAAAAGAGGCTGTTAAAAATAGTTGTTATTGTTATTTATTGGAGCACAGAACGTGTGAAAATGCTCATGTCAAGGTTATTTGTGGGTTTTTTTTCCTATCAAAGCAATCCAGGACAGTAGAAACTGACCCTAAACCACCTTTAGTTGTCATAATTCTACCTTATCCTGATGGCAGCCATGTTCTGCAAACAGTCTAGCCACCATTTTCCCTTGTCTACACAAACATGTTTATTTTGCTGTGCAATAACAATGATAAAAGCTTTTACAATAATGGAATATCCATGGAAGTATTATTCACATGGCAATTTAGATGCACTATGGAGCTCTACTGTCATCATTGGTCAGTGCTATAAGATACAGTATAAATACAATAACTAAAGAGTGAATGATTGTATTAGGTGTTGAACTGGATGTATATGAATACATGCAACAATAATATCCCTGTCATGGCTGACTCCACATGTGTCATAAACTACTGCTGTGGCAACAAACATATCAGGAGAAGTTGATATAAGACAAAAGGCTCAAGGCTGCAGTTTATATTACCACATACATAAAAGTCGAAGATACCGGCACATGTATAACTGATATGGAAATATCGTTTATTTAACTTAAATAGTTTAGAATTTTACTTGTATAATAGTGTAGGTTTTAAAGGAAGTCTGATCAGTATGACTGTCTCAGTAATTACAGGTGTATTATGAGCATACAGCTTCAAAAGACACCATATAGAAATATTTTCTTATCTGTAGTCAGTCTTATTAAGGTACATGTAACAATTAAGTAAACTAATAAAATTTCTGTCTGTAAATAATTAAAGTAATTTTTATTTTATGCTAGAGGAGTAACTTCCTTAAGGGCAAGGTCCTCATAAATGTGATGAAATTGTGGAAAAAAAAAAATACTATGTAAAATGATAAGACATTCTTATCAATACATTCTTTTTATTATCTATGCTGGCCAGTCAAAACATAAATATGTAATATGTCCTTGGCATAATTACTGCAGTGATTGATATGTTTGAGCTTGTTTAATTAGCTGATGTGGTGAATAGCTTCTCAATTCTACAACCATCAGTTTGATAGAGAGCGTAAAGATTAGACTGTTTCAATGAAAAAAGGTCATGTGGTCTGACGAGCCCAGAGTGACTGGTGCATCAGGGTGAGAAGAGAGGCAGATGAAGCAATTTCCCATCATGCCTAGTGCCTACAGTTTAAGCCTATTTGTCCATAAGATGATATCATCTGACCACCTGAACATCATGATACATCTGTTGACTTGTGTATTTAGAAATGTTTGTTCGATTCCACTTAGTATTCTGTTTTCAAGCTTGAATACAAGATGTGTTAATTAACTTGGACGATGCTTCTTATTAATGTTTTTCCTGCGGCAGTGTTAAAAGGTTGGACCTGCTGTAACTGTTTCTCATGTCTGCCACTGTTTTAGGAATTATATTTCTTCTTTTTCTTTATATGTGTGCATTTCATAGCTGTGGGTAACACTTTTTTGCACATGTAACAAACTAAAACAGAATTATTCTCTGTTACTCTTGAATAGTATTTAGTTTAGTTACTTTTCAGAAGTTTTATGGTGGGGGCTTGTGCATAAGTGTGCTATATTTTTCCATTGTGATGAATGTAGCCCTGCAGGTTTTGGCGGTATATAGCATCAGTGTCTACAATTTTTTTTTTTTTAGTCTTTCAAATGTGACTGGGTTCCATGGGAGTAAAACAGATTTGATATGAGCTGACACACATATTTTCCCCACAACACTCCTGTCTCCGCTCACATAAGTCACTGTCAATGACCCCTGAGTCAGGAGAGAGCTGCGAGGGAATCATACACCCTCTCACAGAGCCGCCAATAAATTCTGATGTGAGATATGACAGCGTCAGGGTGTCCACATGGTGCATTGGTGGACTGAAGAAGATTTTGAGACCGGATAAATAAAGACAGATACTTTATTAATCCTATCTGAAATGTATGCACAAAGAATGACAATAAGGTGATTAGTGGAAGAAGAATTAGTGCAGATAATGCAAATTACAGATAACTAGCAGTACAAACAATTACATGTAATTACAGTAATGACATTTACCAGTTAATTTGACCCGCCCCGTCAGTGGAAACTGTTGAACAGTCCTGTGTCCCAGGGGACACAACACTGTCAAAGTCTGTTTTCTGAGCGGAACTGAGACAGTCTGCCACTAAACTCAGTCCTCTGTCTAGTGATCTAGCAGTACAGAGTGACAGCCATTAGGTGTGTTTCCACCTAGTTGTTTTATTCACATTTACAGTTTCTGCATTTAAAAACCTGTGCAGAAATGCCAAAAATAAAAGGAGAAAAAAAATCCTTCAACATATCACAGAAAACTTTTAAAGCACCAGAGAGGTCGGCGAGTTGGTGTATCAGTAAAAGGTAAAAGAAAAGAAGTGCAGTGGAAACAGATTTAAGGAATAATTGCATGTGTCTGCATCAATAAGCAACATCCACTGAATTCTTACAAGAAACAGACCCAAATGCCATAGTCAATGGAAAACAACAACAAAATGTCACCATTATATGAAATGACTGCAGAACAAAACTAAAAAAAAGAAACACCCAAGAGTTTACAACAATACAGTGGTGGAAAAAAGTTTTTGGACACCCCATGGTTTTGTGATATATTGCATTAAAAATCATTCTCAAGTCACTGATATCTGCCATGTATTGTTCCCTTGTCCAAACCCACACGCTCCCTTCTGCACATGCTCTGTTCTGTCGAGGTCAAAACTGGATGTTTCAGCACAGAAAAAAAAGGACGTGACATGTTGAAACTGCCAGAAATTTAGTTTTATTATTTTCTTAAACAATAAATATATTTAAAAAAAAATCATTTGTATCTGGTTGTCTGATGCAGCCACATCTTTTGAAACACAAAAAATATTTTTCTGCAAATATTTCATGGTAATATTGGAAACTGTCAAATTTTAAGGGTGTGCGAAAACTTTTTCCACTACTGTATATGATCCAGACCAGTGTTTCAGTTCAGGGGTGAAAACTAAAGCCAGCTTCAGGTTTTTGTTAAATTAGCTCCTCAATCAACAGCTCCAGTATGATAACATACAACATTAACTAGTAAGGAAACACAAATAAAGTGACATTTCGATATTGGATAAAAATGTAGTTAACATTTACAATACTTTTCAATGGAAACCTGCTCATCTATCATGACTTTATATCTAAGTGTAATTATGATATTAAGACACTGTCAGGAACGGTGTCTTTTGCACCTGTATATGTGTGCATGTTTTTGAAAACCTCACTGCGAGAAAATGCTTGTTAACACAAGCATTAACACATGGATATGTGAAACTTTTAATGTGATGAACGGCTTAATTAAATAAGTCTTTCACAAGTGTGTGCTAATGCTTTGAGGATCGCTGGTTGCAGTATTCTGTAGAGATTCTCAGGCATTCATATCACGGTATTTATCTGAAGTCTTTGGGAGGAGGCAACTAGAATTCCCTCTTGATGTTTCACCTTGAATCCATGAGGTTTCCTAACTTGTTACACGACTAAGATGAATGACACCTGGGTCAAAATCAAACCTGAAAACACACGAGCCCTTGCAGAACACACCAACTAGGTTGATAGGGTTCTCAAGGGTGGAGGTAAAGCTAAACAGCTTGGCTTTTTTATACTGTACTGTGCACATTGTGGAGTGCAGAAGTTAACTGAAAATGTACTCAAAGAGGCCAATGCCTTTTCTTTGATTCTCACCCATCATGAGAGGAAGTTTATCAGAACCCAATACCTTTGGGCTGAACAGACCAGAGCAGAAGGAAAGGAAAATGAACACCGCGGAGTGAAAAAGCTCTTAAATCTGTGGTTAAAATAGCAGTGCCCTCATCAAGACGGCAAATAGATCTGGAAAAACAAAACACCAAAGGAAGAGGTGTAGCAAGATTATAAACTCAGGGAGACTTTCGTCAAACACAATATCCCAGAACACTTCAGGTCCAGCACCACTATTACAGAGAAAAAGATCCACCCTGAGGATAAAACACACCAACACAAGCTGTGCAATGCTTTACATTCAACTCAATGTACTGAGGACATATTCATACTAGGTGGCTCACAACTAGGCAGCTGCTCCATAAGCCCAAAAACAGAATCCGTTTTATTGGCCGAGTATGTGGATACATATAAAGAATTTGTGTTTTTTTTTTTTTTTAAGGTATAACATACAGTTTCCACATAAACCCAAGCACACAACAGCCAGATCAGTTCAAGACCAGGCCATCCACTTGCATCTAAACGATGGGTGCATTCCTTTGAGGACAACAGTTAACTGTACACATCCAGATGATAAGTCTGAGAGTGAAGGAGGATACCTATGCTGACCTTGAATGACCATCTGTAAATGGGGGAGGGGGTCTACAACACCATCTATCAGCCACTCCACAATTGTTAACATAACGTGCTCACACTTGAAAACCCTTGGCCAGACTTATGAAAATCTTCAAAATATTGACTGTCACTGATATGTTGATTTGCAATATGTAAAATGTTTGAGACTGAATTAATACTGGGATTGGTTTGTGCAATAGATGCATAAAGTAATCCAAGATTTATCAAAAACAGAACATACAGTAGGAAAGAATTAATGTAAATGTACCATAAGTATAAGAGAAATAAATATACAATGAGAAATAATTTAAACTGTTTAGATGTGTTTCATGTTTAATAGTTCATGTGAATTGGTGTCATGCCTTTTTAATAATGAATAAGAAATAAATGTGAATGACAGAATCCACAAAGTGGGAGAAGTGTACGAAAGATTTGCCATGTTGAGGCTTGAATATCATTCAAAACATGTCAAGAAAGTGGAAAGGGTGTTTCAAGTTTATTACACAGATTTTTATTTATTAAATCTTTCTTTTATTGTATTTTTTTTGTCTGTAATTTGTTGCTCCCTCTAGCAGATGGCGACCTAGGCAGTTGCCTATGTGGCCTATACCATTGCATTTTTAACATTTGCGTTAAGATTAGGGTCGTTTTCACAGGCTTGAGCTAAATATTGGTGAAAGTTGTTAAGTTCTATTTCTCTCACCCATTCCTCTGCTCTATTGTCTCCACTGACCAGCCATAGAGAAGTTGGACAGGAAGTGGAAACTTCAGTGTTGGTTTCTCCAAATGATGATTTACAGGTGTTTTCATTCATCCCTCTTTTTTTCTTAACCATGCTGTGCACTGACTGCGCTCCCAGCAGGCGCAGATATTCGCAGAGTGCATAAGGCCGACTCCTGCCAACTCTTTATGGGTCTGCCCCTAGTGGACAGACTTATCACTGCATAGGAAAGTTTTTAGACAGACGGACGGACGACCAGCTGATGATATTCCAAACTGTCAACAGCAGTGGAAAGTCACACTTTAAACTACAAAAGCCAACAATCAATCACTGCTTTGTACTGGAACAGGACAGGAGGGGAAAAAGATCACAAAAATCACCGACTCACTGGCTATTAGTACAAAGGAGATGCAGCAGAAATGTCCAAATACAAGCGGTTGGACGACTACTATTGAGGTCCTGCGTGTGATATAGACATATACCCCACTCCTGGTTGTAAATTTGTTTTTGGGTGAGAAATGAAAAGTTGGGGGGGGGGGTTATTATCAGAGTTATATATCCCACCACATCCTCCACATACAGGTTATAGTATTACTTTTAGAATAATTTAGATTTAGAAATACTACATTAGACATACTGGGACAGTTCCAGTTGTCTCTGTGTGAGAATCTGTCGTATATGGGATCCAGGGCTGGACTCACCTGCAAATCATAACCAATCTAGTCAATACTCCAGATAATTACTGACCGTTAATGTCCAGTGTCACCATGTGTGACCTGCTCTTTGGGCTCACATCACTTGTATGAATTCACTGTAAGGTTGCTTTTGTTTAGTTCTTTTTTTCTTTCTGTTGTCAGGCAGCTGAACAAGAATGGAATAGTCATAAATACTGCATGTTAACCGGCAGCTATTTCTAAGTGATGTTAAAAATCTTCATTTTATAACTCTGACATCATCTGACAAATTGACCTCTCACATACCCATCTTCAAACAGTCATCAACTGCTTCTCAGTGATTATTCAATTGCATTTTTGCTTGAAATGTCCAACCCCGAAGGTGATTTCTGTCTTTTTAGGGAGATCTCATTAGATTGATCTGTGTTGAGGTTGCCATCTGCCTGGAAAGTTTATTGAAGTTATTTGATGATATAAAATGACCATTCACTGTCAAGACTCTGTCACGACTCTGTCAGAAATGAGGGAGGAAATGATTTCATCAGTCGGGGGCTGTCAGATATTACAGCCCTGTGTCTCTACTGCGAACACTGGTTGCAAAATATGTTACAGAAGCAAGACAGCAGCTCCTGAAGCACGGTATTTTGTCTTCACTTTTCCGCACCTAGGGGACGTGATGCCATACTGTCGATCTTTATATACAGTCGATGTTACTGACAATCACTGTCACATTAAAAACATAAAATGTGTTATATGTACCTGCTCATCTCACCTCTGGATAGAACTATTATTAAATAGCTTGATCTTTGCCACTCTTTACCTGCATCAGATGAGGAAGTCTACTGCAGCTGCTTGAATTATTAGCATGTGTTGAAGGCCACAGAGGTGTGTTTTCCCTGTCCAGTTATAAAGGAGTACTGCAGCTGGTTTCCTCGCTTTGTGCAGACAACGTATCTAGTTTTATCAATTCACCATTAACACCCTGTCAATCACACAGTTTCCTCATTTCAGAAAAAAATATAACGAGACGGTCTGAATTGTTGTTTGTAGTTCAAGGGCTTGAACTCAATCTGTGCTGCAGAGAAGCGGTGCCTCCACACAGATCATGATAAAGAGACATTGTAGAGTCCTGGCATTGTAGATTGCTACACAGTTATACTGTTATCCTCAGGAGAGGAGGGTGAACAACAGGAAAGTCTAGCTATTATTACTACCTTGTTTGTAATTTCAGACGAGACATGACAGGAGAGTGGCAAGCAAAGGTATCCGTCATGCCCTCAAAAGAAAAGTGTAGTACATAACCTGAGAGAGTGCCTGGAAAGCACAACGAGGCTCCCCAGTTTATGTACATTATTCTGCTCTGCAACAGAAGGCAAGTTAGTTTTACGATTTTACAGATACGTACATGCATTGTGCTTGGTTCGAGAATTGTTTACCACTATAATATTACTGAAGATACTGTGACAACACAAACATTTCTGAAAGAGCAAATAATAAAGTCACATTTGATAACGGATGTAATAAAGGGAACAAATAAAACCAGAAAGTTTAGAGCTCAATATGCAGCTGTTATGATCATATCATTAGTATTATTATGTTCTTTGTAATCTGTTCATTTCAGGTAAACATAGACTGGTATTTACATTTTATTGTAATCTTCTATCGTTAATCTCATAAATAGTTTCACTATTAAAATGATGTATCAGTAGGGCTTTCAAGATAATAATTCTGTTATTTATTTGAAGATTCATTGCCATACAGGCAATTGCAGTCACTGATTTAGTTTTTTTTTTTTTTTCAATTCAATTTCTACCACTGATATATCAGCATAATTTATATATATATGTGTGTATTTAGCATTCTTTCATATGTGGATAAAATAAATAGCATTTCTGTTGGTCTTGTAGACTTTATGAAGGGCAGATTTGATTAAAAAAAATACAAAGAAATTAATGATAATGACAGGTACCAATAACATTTTAGAGCCTTCTGCGGATGTCATTACACGTCCAGTTAAATCCCCCACTGTGTAGAATAATGTGAAATATGACATTTTTACTCATTTCATGCATCTGTTTTTATACAGGTGGATGGTGGAAATGATTGCAGTTGTGTAAAAAAAATGAAGTGGTTTTATAATGATTGTGATAAAGTGATTATGTAATAATTATGACAGGCCTATGTTTAGTATCATTAACTAACATTATTGGTCCATGTGGCTTTGTAGTTGTAATAGTGTGTCTATTTGTCTAACATTTTTTCCATAATATAAGACAAGATACTAAAGGCAAATTAATAAAATAAAACAGTACATGGAACTGATTTTAATCTAAGATTAAGTAGCTTTGTGGAGTTTTTAGTTGAATAATTACTGAGATGCTTTTAATAAATGTAGTCAGTGGCATGCAAAACTGTAGTGCAACATGACAGAGGAGCTTTTAGCTGCAATGAAGCATCATCTGAACACGGGTAAATGCTTTTTGTATCGTCCAGAAATCTGAAAGGAAATTAGCATTAATGCTTTTGCATCCCAACTACCCAGATAATCTCTTATTTTGATCATACATATTTAATTGGCCATTCATGTGACAAAGATTTCTTTGAGGCTAATAATATGGGATTGAATTTTAATTGGTCTCCAAATCGCATCCTATTATGGACTGCAATTACTGTATATCTATGAACACAATGTGTGGGTTATTATTATTATTATTTTTAATAAAACTTGCTCAACAGTATTGTTCATCAAAGTGCTGAGGGAGACATTAATTGCACAGTGAATAAACACTCTCATTGTTAATTTGTTTTTCTTCAGGGACACAGAAAGGAACATATAGTGTAGATCCATGCTATAAGCAACACATCTACTGTAATCGCACATATAACAGTCGGCACAAAACCACCAACAGCGACTACTATGTGCACCCAAAGCTTTTTGTGTGCCATGTCGGAAGATAAACTGTGCAAAATTAGATGGTTGACACAAATAAAAGAGCCAGTTATAGCGTAGCATATTACCGTATTGGCCTGAATATAAGACGGTGTTTTTTGCATTGAAATAAGACTGAAAAAGTGGGGGTCGTCTTACATTTGGGGTCTAGACATTCTGTCCCTTGAAACAGACTCAGCTTGGATGCAGACTCGCTCCTGTTGCTTTAAACGGAGGGAAGAATCTGCCGCTTAGCCCCGCCCACAGTGCTTTACGAACGCTTCCACTTTTCCAGCGTAAACATG
>JAPTYQ010000009.1:14002274-14036469 GCA_029814465.1 Ostorhinchus cyanosoma
ACTGAACCCAGGCGTCAGAGTTTGGATAAAGGTGGAAACTGCTATATATTGTAAGTCCATTTAAATAGAAAGACTATTTAAACCCCAAACTGATGTCTTCATAATTTTTCTATTTCCCCAAACTGTTCTGAGTCACTGAAGATGTCTTTGCAGCTTCAGCATGACTAGCCTGTGCTGATTTTTGCCTCCTTTAATAATTTTTTCATCTCTCTGCCACAGAAATGTTCATTTTGGTGTTGATATATATCACATGCAACAACAGATACAGTCCAAGTCTGCAGTCTGAGCTGTTTCACACAAAACTATCGGTTTGTTTATTTTTATTTCAAATATCAACATTTAAAACGAAATACAACAAGGAAAAACGATATATAAAAAAAGGAAAAACAATATTGGAAAAGGTGCAGGGTGAAGCTGGAGTCTAAAACTGCACGTTACTATACAATCTTTAACACAACTTGCAACTTTCTTGACTTGAAAAACATATTTCAAAAAGACAAACATCATATATGTAAAAGATGACACAATCCACGCAAAAAGAAAAAAATCATTTTCCATTAATATGTTCAGATATTGAGCCCCATGGTGTACAGCAGAAGGGGTGGGACTTCCAAAATAGAAATGACTCTTGCTCATGAGGTGTGAATAATTAAACATTTATTAGGCGTATTC
Source organism: Ostorhinchus cyanosoma (assembly GCA_029814465.1). Classification (NCBI taxonomy): domain Eukaryota; kingdom Metazoa; phylum Chordata; class Actinopteri; order Kurtiformes; family Apogonidae; genus Ostorhinchus; species Ostorhinchus cyanosoma. The sequence continues at coordinate 14,002,947 of JAPTYQ010000009.1, forward strand.
TCCAGCGCTGACATAACGTTAACCGAACTGAATAGCAGACATATTATATACTGACTTTTGCTTACACATAGGACATGAGCAGAACAGGCAGTCCTCTAATGTGTCCGTTGCAAACTGTGTGTTGACACCACTGAAAGAATAGAGCCAAATGCCTCCCCTTCCACTGCTAATGTAGTCTGAGTGATCAGATCTCAGTGTGTCCCCAATGTGTCTCGGATGTGTTTGTGCACTTTTGAGCAAATCACCAAAAATGCATATTAGGTCTGAACTGCGAGAATTTCCCAGCTCTCCCTCTGACATGTCAGTGCTGCTGCCTGCTCTTTAAGCCCCCTCCGCCAAACCCGGTCCCCACCATCTGTAGGATTTGGGGGAAGTTATTTTTCAATACTCCCCAATATCTGTATGTAAACATGTCTGAAATGATGAGCTCGGAGCTTAGAAATTACACTCACTCAAAATACATTCTGCTGGTGTAATACAACACTCCCAATGTGAGTTGTCTGACTGAACTAATGCTAATTTAGTCAATTCCAGAGTAAAGCATTCTGGGTTTCTTTTAGTTTTTCTGACAAAGGCCTGATCTTTTCGTGAAGTTTTTCAATTTGCTTTGTGATGAGGTTATGACCCTAATTAAGAAAAATTGTGTTTACACTTTGTGATGTTGCTAACTTTTAGGAACTGTATATGAACTTTTAACAAATACGCAACCTTATGCGATCTAGTTGTCTGGAAATAGTCCAGTATTTGCTTCCTTTGGTTCTATTGACAAGCCCTGCTGTCAGAGGACATGTGGTTTATTCAGGTCGACAATAGATTAAGGTAATAAGGTGGCCAGGGTTGATGAGCATGGATTACTGAGTGTTTACAGGACACCGTGCAAAGTTTACAGTGGCACCTGGAGCCAATATATTGGCAAATACACAAAAGACTGAGATAACCAGGGCTATTTTCCACCAATCAAATCTGCTTTTGTTTGGAAGTAGTTGAAATTAACCATCATTAACACTCAGGTGGCCACTGTGCAAAGAGAGAAAAATGTCTGAAAACAGAATGTTTCTTCGTGGTTGAGCACACTACGGCAACATCTACTGTAAAAGCAACAACTACAAGAATGCCTTTTGTTCTAAGAGGCAAAAACTTGCTTTGAAAGTGTTTTTTTCTTTGTATGGAGCTCATCCAAGGTAATTTCTTTAAGACCACTCATTCTTCCATGTCAGCTACAGTGCAGCAAGGACACAGGGGAAACAGGAAAAAACAGTGCAGCTGTGAAAATAGCTTGCAAAGGGAAATGGTTAATAAAACAAAGCAGTTCAGGAAGAATAAGGATCAAATCACCTCCAGTCACATGAGCACTACATCATGTGCTCTATCATAGGTGCGAGTAGTCGATCCAAAAAGTGTTTCCTGCTTGTTCTGTCTCCTGTTTTCTTCCCACACTGGACTTATTTAACACCAAAGTGCAGTTGTACTGTGCAAACCAAAAGGGAGTATTATTTGGACGTCCAGCTTCATACAGTGAGTGAGTCATCCATGCTGACAAATATTTTCATTGCAGCCCAAACAACAAATTTTCATATTCGCTGGCCCACAAAGTTTTTACCCTTTCATGTGTTGAATTTAACAATTCGCTAAGTCGATTAAAATGAAAAATCTTGCTATGGAGGCTTTGGGGAAAAGATGAAGCAGACCTCTTTAAACCACAGTTTTTCAGGTGAAGATTGGGAGTAGACACAAAAAGGTTTTCTAATTAATTTGCATTCTAATCTCCGTGGCCACACTGGAGGCCTGTGGGCGGACGAGGTGGATGTTGTTTATTTCCTGACTTTTGATAGACCAGGTGGAATAAGAGAGCAACAACACTTCATTTTGTGAAGCTCAAATATCCTCTGTAACAATTTCTATTACCATGTCCAAGTAACTGCAACAACTCCTGTCAGGTCATGTTAATAATTATGAGGATTAGGATTAGGATTGTCATGAGAAAATAAAGGCGCACTGCAGTGCAAAGCCTCCTTTAGGGTCATATAGGGTTAAATGTTCTGTCAAGGTTAAGAACAGACATCTATGAATTTTAAAAAGCTGAAATTAATTCTGTAGCTAACAGGTCACCAGGGAAACCAGGACTGGATAAATGTGATCTGTGGTAAAACCCTGGTGGCTGAATCCGATATGAGTACAAGAACAGGGACTGTCCGCTTTAATGAGCAAAGCACGACTCTAAGTGACTGCCATTTGACTCCCATTTGAGCTATCGACACTAAAAATACACATTGTCACTGTAACACAACACACTAATGATTTGCAATTTGATTCAACCAAATGGCAGACATTATTTTAGATGTGATAAGTATACAGCGATAGAACAGAGACGTACCGTAAAACCCAGTGTTTGAATGCTCTTGTGGTTTTCTTCCACCTCCTTTTAGTCTTTGAAGCGTAGATTTGGTTTCTCTGTAGTCTGAAGTCAGAGAATTGTCCTTGTAATTGAGCATATTCAACAGAAACCCTCTCCGACTTAGTTCGCAATATCCCTAATGTAAATGTTTTCCCTGGAGAACAATACGACTTAATATATTTTTTTACTTGATCACAAAAGATCTGTTTGTGCTGATTCAGGCTAATATCGGATCTTATTTTGTTCTATCAACTAAGCAGCATCTTGGCTCTTAGATTCCACTCGCTCTCCCTCTCTCGTTTCTTTTCAGGTCTCAGTACCTTTCTTTCTGCCTCACTTCTTTGGCTCACTTCTTATCAGACGTGTTCAGCTGTCGTCTACCGAGACTCTCAGTGTACGGGGCTAGTTGGGAACGGCCTTTAATTTTCCCCTCTCTCCAATATTATAAAAATCTTTCTTGGCTTTAGTATGTTTATGTGCAGGTTTGGCAGATGGGTTGAAGCCCTGCCAGTAACTGCAATTACAGGAAACCAAAGTGTGTTCTGATGATGGCATAAGGGTTAGTGATTTGCTATATTTTTAACTCTGGTAAACAATATGTGATGAGGCTCTGTAATAAGCTCTGATGGGTGATAAACATTTTTTAAATATAGAAAAAAATAAAAAATTCCCATTGAGGGTTTTCTTAAAGGTCCTGTCTGTTTCATTATTCAGGGCTTGTACATTCTTATACCTGAACTGGACTTGACTACTACCTGCTATAATCCACTCTATGTTGCCGTTAACCATGCGCTTCTCTGACTTTTCTGTTAATAAATACCATAGTAAAAGCCATTTTTATTCTTTGCCTTGTAGCACACCATGAAAATTGCCTCCTTTTTATTTTCCATTTGTCTTTTAAACTAAGCTCAGAGTTTTCACTGCATCATTTTTTACGGTCCTTTGTGTTTTCATTATGTCGCTTTCATGGTTTTCATTGTTTTTGATGCACAGTGCATCAGTCAGCTATAGAGGTAATGTTTAAATACATGCGGATTGGATTGGTAAATGAACATGAATTTAATTCAGTTTTATCTATTTCATGCCAAATCCCAACATTCACCTTAACCCTTGTGGATCCTTCTACATTACTACCCTCTGGAGACCCTCGAGCTAAAAATCTGCACGCACAAATAAATCATCATATGTCAATATTTTACTACTTTTTCTCTCTTAAACCACTTCAGCTCTGCTCAAAACTACCAGAAGTTCAATAATTTTCAGAATTTCACCCTTTTAAATACAAGTTTGAATACATGATAACTTGTTAGTAATGAAAAAAAAAAGATATTTTTATATAATGAATATTAGTGGTGTGTGGGAGGTGGTACATTGCTGATAATTAGAATCTTGGTTATGTCAAGAAGTAACAACACTGATTTCATTGCATTATATTTTTTATATCATATAAAAAATATATGTATCAGTGCGATTTATTGCCTTGGAAATCTGATGTTTTGTGTTGTTTCCTTTCTTTATAAAACAAGCGGCATCACATAGTCAGACTGGAATTTAAGGGTTAAAATCCTGAAAATGAGTGTTTACTGAGCATTTCAGCCTCTGTAATTAATTTAAATAGCTTTGGGGAGAGTTTAAATTGTTGGAGAGATTTATGTAAAAAAAAAGAAAAAGCAGAAAAAAAATTCATCTTATGTTAATATACTGTATGTACATGTACATTGAGGGCTTGATGGTTTCTAGAGGGTGCAAAAAGTCTGTAGTGTATAATCGACCAGTGAGAGTAGCTGATGTTAGATTCAATAAAAATGTGACAAAATTCATGCCATAAGCTGTAGTACAACTATAACGATCTCCAAATCAAAAAAGACAAATATAAAAATGAAGAAAAATGTCCTGAGGGGTATTTAACCCTTCATAGGGCACTCATTGAAATACTCTGAAATTAAAATTTTCAACCTTTCTATGTTATTGGAAATCATCGTATCCCTCCTCTTGCCCAATAAAACAACTGTTATAAGGTCATAAACGAACAAAAAAAACACCCATATTCAGAATTTACAGCTTCAAAATGTCTATAAAATCTGTCTGAATCACTGTACAATGTTATAAAAACTAACATTCTTCTGGAACTCACTGAGGCACGAGACTGGCCCCATATTTAATGTTTGTGGAAATGACCAAAAATAGTCACTTGCCTGATAAAGGGTTAAGGGTTGATAGGGTAAAGTTCCATCCCAAAATGAACAATCTTTTACAACAATTTTACAATCTTGGGATAGTTCTCATCATGTTTTACATTAACCTCACTGTTCATCTTGGTGAAAAAACTATACACTCACTGGCCACTATATTAGGTACACCTGTTCAACAACACATTCATACAAATCACCAATTGGGCAATTATGTGGAGTAAATTCACTGCATTCAGTCATAGAGACACAGTCAGGACTACCACATGGTGGTGATTTAAATGACTTTGAACATGGTTTGGTTTTTGGTGCCAGATGGACTGAACCGAGTATTTCAGACAGTGCTGATCTAATGATATTTTCACAAACTACCTTCTCTAGAGTTCACAGAGAATGGTCCAAAAAGGAGAAAATATCCAGTGTGTAGTAGTCCTCTGGGTAAAAATGCCTTGTTGATGTCAGAGGTGGGAGGAGAATGACCAGAGGTGATAGAAGGCGACAGTAACTCAAATAACCACTGGTTACAGCTGAAGTCTGTAGAAGAACACAACTGAACACCCAGCACGTCCAAAATTTGAATCTGATTGGCTACAGCAGCGGCAGCGTATACACTCATCGACCACTCGGTGGGTTGGTGTATTCTCTCAAAAAGCCTTTTTTCTGGACATTATTAACTAGTGACAGCGCTTCAAGTTTTGTGAGATTAGATGTTCTCACAACAAACAGTAAATACAAAAATCACTCAGTGGGAAGATAAACATTTGTTGTTTACACTCACAGTAACTTACTCACAGCAGAGCTGAAAACATAAATTTACAGATTTTTTTTTTGTCATCAGTTGCCAACCACAAAACAATTAAACATGCTGATGACTGATGACAGACACTTCAAACTGAAATGTTAGTCTAATTGTTTGGCTGCAGCTGCTTCAAGGTGTGCGACTGCAGGTTTGTGTTGTGTTGTGTTGTTCAAAAGGCTGGTTTTAATCATCTTTCTGGGCGCAGCTGTTCGATCTTACTTAGCTCCTTGTCTGTTGTGCTGGAGAGCAGCACTTTGAGCTATGAAATGGTGATGAAGTTTTGACTGCAATCAATTGCCATGATGGAATGAAAGCTGGGAAAAGAAGCTTAGGTTTAAGCAACAGGATTTATCTCAAAACACAAAGTTTGAGCTCAAACTTTTCTTTATCAAAGGCAATGGAATGACGTTTGGGTTGTTTGTGAAAATTGCAAGTGGTCTCTAATACCTTTGAATGATAAAGCTCAACTATTTTAATCCCAATGTTAAGCAAAAAGGCAATTCTTTTCTGTTTAAAAAGTAGAAGAAATGTTTTGGTTATAAACTTCTCTTCTGACGCTGTCTGTGCCTGTTTTTGAAATTGCAATGATTAAATAACTAAAACAACTAAGCACAACTAGATTTATGGAATTTTAATGACCCCTGTGAAGAAATGAAGAATGTGCCAATCTCCACACCAAGTGAGATAACAGTCAAAAAACCTGCTCATCAATAATCTGCCTCTAATTTCCCAGGACCAGGGGGTTGGGAGGCTCTGTGGCTATCTCACTGCCTCAGTGCACAGCAGACCCAGAGGGATGGACCCATTAACAGAGATCTGTTTATACTGCTTCAGCTCAATCTCAGCGCATACCTCCTGACTAATGTCAGCCATGTTTAACAACCACCTGCCTTATCACATGAGCACACAGACAGAAGGCAAAGGCAGCAGAATCAATCAGCCACAGAACTTGTGTCAATTGCCAGAGAAAATTGGAAATAAGACATTTACAAAACACAGTCAGTTTAGATGTGATGCAACCAAGTGAAGTCCAGGGGCCTCATGTACAAAGACTTGCGTGGATTTTGTACTAAAACCTGGCATACCTGGTATACGTTTATAAGTCCGTATGCACAAAAAAATTCAGACATATTAAACTGTGCGTATGCCCGAATCCAAGCACATTTCTTTTGTTCATCCCAATCAGCCTGGAATTGACCTCATTTGTTGGAGTACCGGACTCCTCCCTCTCCACGCCCACATTTACAGATGCAAATTAGTATAAAAATGGCCTGCAGATGGGATTCCCTCTGGGATTCCCCTCTGCACGATTAGATGATGACGTCTCAGGTGAATGCCAAGTGGAAGACTGTTGTTCACTGACAAAGCCGAGGAAAAACAGGCGGAGCAAGAGTCCCAGCAGGACCTAAACGTAAAAAAAACAAAACAATGTAGTTTAAAGTCTGAAATCAGTCTTTCACTTCCAAAAATCAAAACCATCAGATTGGTGATGACTGATCGTAGTTTTCGGACATGAAACTGTGATAAATGTTTTGACATCAAGCATTTTAGAAGGTCCCGTGGGACTGAACCCACACCGTGGGATTGGACGTTCCCAATGTCAGCTGATGCTTCGGTTTGGTTCACCAACAGCTGATGTCCGTCCTCAGCCATGTCTCCACCCGAGTCACAGGAGGACATGATAAGGACAGTCTGCATCAGTGAGCCTGGGCCGACTTATAAATGTATAACATTAAATGTTAACATTAAATACATTTAATCAACAAGTGACGTTTGTGTCCTTGTGTCTGTATGTGGTTGAACTGTACTGGGCTGATTGGTATTGATGGGTCCAGTGTCTGGGTGGTCTGGGCGTACGCAGCTGTGGAGTTGGTGTGGAGGAGCGCACATTTCCACAGTCATTTCACTTTTTGTACATCTGAACGTGAATGTGGAAAAGGGCGTACGCCACGTTTTTGGGCGTACGCACACTTTGTACATGAGGCCCGTGATCTGGCTTATTTTAAAGGACCCCTTTACAGATTTTTGTTTAAACGCCAATGTAGTCATGGATTATTTGTCTGTATTAGTATCATGATCATTTTTCTACGTATTTCATTAAAGGGAGGCATTTAATCACAGCAGCACAAACATAGGTGGTACCTGTTTAACAAGATATTGTGAAGGGATTAGTTACTTGAGGAACATAGCACAAGAAATGGAAATGGTGATTTTTTTTTTTATGATATTCCCAAATTCTAGTGTGCAGATGTGGCCAGAACTGACTGTTCTTGTCTGGGCAGATGAAATACTGCCCCACCATAAATTATTATTATATCATCTGCATGTTTGAACCAACAGATTTATGTGTGCGTGTACCAGCTGTATCTCTGAACTGTCTTCCAACTGGTTTTTTATGATATATAAAAACATATACTTATAAAATTTTCTGCAGTTAAAGCATAAATGCAAAAATCCAGAGGAAAAAGTCAGCATTCAGAGTCAGATTACTTCACCAGGGGAGTCCATCTTTAACCTGCAACAGCCTCCATGTGAGGCGGGTAACAAACAAACAGGGCTGTGCACCACTCACAGTTTTCTTCCTCCACCCTCAGATGCTAGTTAATTTGCTGAATATTGCTGCTTATAGTGTTTTCTCTTCAATGCAGCTTGAGTAAAGATCACATTACTACTTCATTAGAGTACCCTTCAGTGCATCTACAGCAGCTGCCGCAGTTCACTGAATATGAGCCATGTTTTTACTTCGAAGACACACATTTCAATGCCTTGATTAATAATCCATATTTTTTAAAGCATCACATTTCCACAAAGACGAAGTAAAAACATTTTTGTCAGGTTGCTATTACAAATCCATCGTCTGTCCTGGGGAATAATAATAGGTTCAGTTGATCCAGTTTGCCCCTTGTCCATAGTCTGGTTTGCTTGTAGTACTCTTCCGGGATCAGTATTGGGTGATTATTTCCATTGTCCGTTTTATCACCACTTTTAACTTCCTTATGTGTATACGTACCACCAAAACAACTTTTCTCCTAGCACTGTTTTGCAAAGATGCAGTGCTAATGAAGTCTATGAATAAGTGTGGTTTTGCAAAATTGCACTGCACATGGTTTGTGACTCTTTGCTAGTTCTACCCAAATTATGCCACATTGTTTTAGTGTGAATATAATCATTTACCAGTCATTGGGGTAAAATGAGTATGTATGTGGCTCCTTTTATAGATCAGGTGACAAGAGGCTGTGCTCTCATTGGAGGATCGAAGATTTACCAGGGTCGTAATTTATGGCCAATAAGAATTGTTTTAAAGGAGTGATATTTTGCTTCTAAAAAATTTTCTTTTTAAATGTATGCATTTTAAAATATTTCCCTGTGGTCTACATGAAGAAACGTTAATCAGAAGTCTTGACCTTATTTGTGCAAATGTCGTGATAAAACTAGTTATAGACATAACAAATGGAATCAAAAGGAATTAAAGCAGGTTGTAGAAATGTACTTGATTTTTGCCTAAATTAATTTAAAGGTAGCTTTGCAGCACCTGGAGGGTTCAAATTCAAACTTTTTGAACTGTTAGGGTATAAATACACAAATAAATGAACCAAAGACTAATAAAAGTGGGTTTAGCAAAATATGACCCCTTTAACTTCTTTCTGTAGTTGGATGGTTTTCACTGGGTTGCCAAGTTGTCTCGAATGATATACAGACATTTTCAGGACTCCAGACCAAGCATGAAGCAGATGATTAACCCTCTCCAGATGTCACAGGTAATAAAGTTTTGCCCTCTTCAACCTGTTTCACCCCTTTGTACTCTATATTTGTTGAGTCAAACTGCGATGGATGCCATTTATTACAGACTACAAACCTAGTTTATCTATTGGACCCAATAACATAACCTGAACTTTACATCTTTGTTTAGTTGCCATTTGTGTTTTAGACAAGGATTTGAGTAAAAAGGGCAAAACATCTCTTGGCTTTTGGTTTGTAGGTTGGCCGTTCATACTGTAGGAGGTATGTGTGTTCAAGCGGAAAGAAAACACCAAAGTGTATGTGGACTAGTCAAACATTAAAACCGAATACTAATCACAAGTATTGTATGCTGACTGAAAACCTGAAGTTCCCAGATGTGTTTAGCACTAGCCATACCCTGGTTTGTCATTCTCTTCTCGACTTCCCTCATCACTGACTTGTTGCCAGTTCAATAACTCACTGACCCATTCCTTAGCTGGTTCATCTACTTCGTCACTCTGCCAGACTCATGTCCTGTCCTAAATCCCAAAGACAACACCAGGTTCATCCAGAGACTCATAAACACAGGTTTCAATAAACCTTTTATTAAAGCTTGCTCTTTCTATCCTGTGGTTGCATTTGAGCCAATAACACAAACCAATACACAACTTACAATATTGTTTCAGTCAAACTTTACAGTATTTTAAGATTCTACTGTTTTATCTGGAAGAGAAAACAAAACCCTTTTTTTTTTAAAGACCAAAGGGAGCTTCTTAAAAAACAAATCGATCCAAAGCATATAATATTATGACCGTTTCATTTGGTAAGTAAGGTGTGGTTTTATTTGTGAATTGCAGTTTGCTACATCTATAAAGACTCAAGAGGGAAAATTTGGTTGGCCTTTTATTTCTGACTGTCGCTGCAAATGGGTAAAAGTGGCCCTTCAGGGCTTCAGATGTGAATCCATTGATTGATACTGAATTTCTCATAGAGCTCTTTAAAAATGTGTTAAAACAGGATCAAAACATGGAGGCAGGTGGTAGTCAGAACACCAGAATAGAAGAGAAAAATTTCACCACCAAAATAGGATGTTAACCATGTGACCTATGTTTCAGGCACTCTTTTACATTCATTATCTCACTTCATGTCAAACACAGCCAGAAGCTGCAGCAAAGAAGCCATTAAGCCTTATCTATTATTGAACAGCCGAAGACCTTCTAATGGCTGGAAATCGCTGACACTAAGATTCTCTCATAGTTGTATGATTTAAAGTCTTTCATTGCTTCAGAAGAAAAATACCACACATGCACCATCTAAAGAGAATTGTTTTTATGAGATTTCTATCTTCTTGTTAATCTGTACACCAGTAGCAGTGAGAGGTCTGACTTAATCTCTTCTCCTGTTGTTCTGGGTTGTATATGGTATAGTTAGAAGCTTAGCACTGATGTGACAACTTAGTCTGCACCCTTTGAGTATTTCTATTCTATGCACTGCAGTAGTGACATTATTATTTCATGGAGACAAAGGCATTGAGGAGACAGAGATGGTTGCCCTTTCCACAATAAGTACAGAAGATGCGACACGGTTCCATAGTCTGCTCTAATATGAGTCTGCGGGTTCACTGCGTTAATGTGACCATTCATAGGAAACGTTCTCTGGCCCCTATCAGCGGCTGTGTATTTCCTGGCCATTTAGGCTGACAAGCTGAGGCACTTTCAGAGAATCAGGAGGAGCAGCACACTCATCATGGATGAGACTCACACTGCATGGCTCTGGCTGAGGCACAGAAAAGCTAAAAAGGTCAGCAGTTGCTTTTTAAATTTCTCATGTGCTTTTTTAGCAAATGGTTAGACTATTAATTCTGACTATAGCTGTCATAGTAATTAAATTTTAGCTGATTAACTGTCTTACTTTAACAATTGAATTGTCTTTTCTGTCCATTTTATGTCAGTATCCTGATAGGTAGGTAGTTTGATTATATTCATACAGGCTATTTACTGGCACTGAGTACAAGGACAGAAATTGCATTTCTATTTGCCTTTTAGGCTTGGTAAACAAACACCACAGAGCATTTTAGGCAATAATAACATCAGAATACAACATTTACTACTGAAATATAAAGAAGTGACTGATAATGACATTAAGCACTTTGTTATTGTCAAAAAATGTTTATAGAAAGGTGTTCAGTTGAATATTACAGGTTAAGTACCGTAAAATAAACAGTTGCTGGTACTGATTCTCTTCTCAGGTACCATTAGACCATACCAGAAGAAGATGATGTTGTAAAAGAGTGTCAGACATGCCTCAAATGGTGGAAAATGATGTGGGAATATATTTTTGTGTAATTGTTTTTAGATGCATCATTGTATCTCTGTAGGAGTGTTTGCTTCTCTGTCCATCTGTCCACTCCTGTTACATTTGGAATCAGTTCTCTTAAATGCTGTACTTAACTAAAATTCAGCTGATGCAACTTTATGCATCATCAAATTTATAGTTCTTGTTACGCATGAGAAAGAAAGCAACTCACTATTTTGCAAAATGATTGCAATAAGGTGATGTAATAAATGTGACAGGCCTAATTCTGACAAGTGCATATATGAAGTCAAAAAAGCTCATTTATTGTTAAATTCTTTGCCTTCTGCAATATTCCACTGCTAGCTACCCACAACAGTAAAAATCTAGTATGTTTTTCTATAATAGGTCTGCTTAAACCACAGTTTGCTGGACTGACTGATGTAACCACTACTCTGATGGCAGTGTCTTTCAAACCGAGGTCACAAGTATCTTCAGGATTACTTGATTGAATGTTCAATCTGCAGCAAATTGTCGTCTTAGATCCACATGTTCTTGGTTTAAGAGCAGGTGTGGCACTCAGATGAAGGAGCAGAGGTTGGTCCTTAGAGTTAAATAACCGGCTTAAACGGAGGGATAGCACCTAAGGTTTCCTGTGTAACTAATGAGAAGGCAATACTGAAAGTGCAGTGAAATGCTTGTGAACAGCCCTGACTGGTGTAAGGTGAGAGTTAATCAGGCTCTTTCCATGCTCTGACAACCCTGTGTGCCTCCAACAATTACAATGCTGAGGATTAGTGAGTTGCACAGAAACACACAATATGTCAAACTGCAATCATTAAATAATGGTTCCTCTTGGTTGCATCTGCCAAAACCACATGCTGTATTTGTATGCAAATGCATGTGAGTAGCATTGCCTCTAGCATAATTTTCATCTGTGGGAGAATTTTTGATATTATGGCCCAAGAATTTACAACATTTGGTTTTACTGGATAGATGACAAGACCAAATAAGAACACGTTAAGGGATCTCAAAATGTGCATGCATTGCCAGCAATCTACACAATAAACCTGTTTAGGAATACATATGTAGTATGCTAAACAGCCTCACGAGAGGGTTTAAGTCTTTGGTAAGCAGCTCTAAAGCAGCTCTCCTCACTTGCTCCGACTTAAAGTACCGATTCCTGTCCCAATGAAAAATCAACACTCTGGCCAAGTTTCTACTCTGTAAGAGATGCATCTATGCACATATGTATATACTGTAATATATTAATAGCTTGCTGAAATAACATTATTGGAAAAGCATCTCCAGTTATATTTATTTTTGTGTCAGGTTGTGCAACAAACCTTGTAATATGCAATAAAAAAAGGCATGTATTTATTTGTTTCTATTTTAGTTTACAGGACCGGACCCATCAACACCACAGGACAAACATGATCCTGGGTTGGATTTACTGTACACATTAAACCCCAGAGCACATGTGTATTAACATGGTTTTCCTTCTGACAGCAGCCTGAAGCTCTGACTGTCTACGAAAAAGACCCCATAAGGTTTAGCCTCAGTCATTAATGAGATGACTCCTGGATCAATAATTATCGACTGAAGGCCTCCATTATTGGCTTGTAAGACATTACTGTTGTACCATTATCCTTTAATTATATTGAAGGCTGGTGTGGCTCCCTCTGCAGTACAGTGCAAAGTCAGACAAGGCACTAATCATCCATCGTAACACACATGGCCTGGGGTGTTACCAGCTTTACTGTTGCATCTTAATAGATTCATTAGCAAACAACTGTGATTTATTTGTTCAAGGCAATGTATTATTTCTGAATGGCAAGGGAGTAGATGGGTACACACTGCTGTATGTGTTTGCATAGAATGTAGAGTTATTTAAGGGGAACATTCAAGGTCACAAAGGGAAAGAACGGAAACACAATTAGCTTCTTACAGCAGGTTTATCCCATCAGAATATGAAGACAAAACCCCTATTGATGTGCAATCAGCTTTAGCTTACTATAAAACAACACTTTCTATCTTTACCAGTGCAATAGTACCAGGTATTTTATGCAATGTGTGATGGGATTTAATAGACGCTTTCCATGCTCTGCCTTTACACTCGACCTGTTTAATGTTGGATTCACTATCTACTGTCTTCTTTTGAACAAGATTCAACACTTCATTCATCCCTCCAAGGATATAAGCTTATATAAAATATGCATGGTTTTTTAGCAGGTTTAAGTATTTCCAAATATCTGTGGACTCAAGGTCTGTGATCATAAATAAAAAGACCTTTGACATTTCAAAACACACTGTGTTGTTCAAATCAGGGCCTTATTAGGTTTTTGTTATTTCTCCTCTAGTCAAAGGGGAGCACGGTATACATAGTTGCTGAGGCATTATATGGAGCCAAATGTCAGCTGTAGTATTCATGCTTTCTTAACTTTCAATGTCTGTCTCTCACTTAAAACTACTTTACACTGAAATTATGAAGGAAAATTCCAGAAATATATGTGCACAGCCTCCTCCAGCATTGTTATCTACTGTGTCAAACATGTCAACTGTACATAAAGATAGGTCAAGTGATGCCAGTTGTCACTCACCCATATTTTATATCCTCATTTTCCATTGTTCAAATTCATCTGGTTTATACTGGCTTTTCTAAAACCTGAAAACAACGGCAAAAAAAGAAACAAAAGTCTTAATTTCTCTCAAACCACTTAAACTTCAACGTGCTAAATGTTATTATTGAATTTGTGGAAAAAACATTAGAATCTAGTGAACATGAGCTAATCTTATGAGCTTAGTAGCATGCTAATTCTCGCTCTTTAATGCGTGGTATGTTGTTCTCTTATTTACTGAGTGGTTGTTGTGCAGCAGTTTTATATCACCCTTAATGGCAGGAAGCTGTTTGACTATCGCTGTGGCCTTGATAAAAGGCTGAGCACTCCTGGAGCCCTGAGGTTCTTTCTTTTTGCCCAGTCTTGTGTGACAGTAGGATGTCAGCACTGATCCTTTTGCACATATGACCTCCAATTTCTGCCCAACTGAAGCTGAAAAAGTTTTCCCCAGATATGACCTGATTTCATCATCTCATATTCTCACCAGTAGCGTTTGCTATCCAAAACTCCATGGTTTTCTCAAAAGCCTATATTTTTCTTCCTGCACAAAAGTCAGAATGACTTAACTGTTGTTTTCATCTCCTTTTTTTCTGTTTGTCTCTTTGACTTCCTGCAAGCTGTCATGATACTCATGACTACCCGTTGTAATTCTAGTTTAAGTTAGGTTTGATGAATATTATACGTATTTAATTTGAGAATCCTATATGGATTTTCAAAGTCCTGATTTAGTGCATAAATGACACAACTACAACCACCTTTTAGTTTCCAAAGACGGGTCCTTACTTTGTCTATTTGATGTCTTGGAATGTATATGCCACCTTTAAAAGGTCCCCTCATATATTTCCTCTCTTACTAAAGTAGGCAGAAATCTGGGAAAATGCCAGAATTGAAAATAGACACCTGCATTCTGCAACTCTCAGCTCTCTGTCCTTTGCATAGACTGTTTGTAAAGATAGATGATGGGATGTAATTTAATGCTGCTGTGAGAAAGTCAACCTAAAATGTAACAGCTGAAGGGGCTGCCATGTTATTTCTTTTGGGGGCCAGTGCACATACGTGAAACAGACTGGTCAATGAAGTTACCAATGACCTTTTACACACACACACACACATATATATATATATATATTTTTTTTTTAAAGTCTGAATACCAAGCAACAATGGTATGAAGGTGTAATTTTCCAATATGTTGACATGTTATGATTTTTTTTTTTACAATAAAGTACTGCCTGTTGAAGCTTTTCTTCAACCTTGTTCAATAATGTAGACCATAATAAAGCTAATCCACAATTTTATCCTGCTAACATCTACAGGCGCTAGTGTTAGGCTGATGGTAGATGCCATTGTCCATCGCTGATTGCTTACAGTCTTGCTTCTATGGAAGGTTTTTTTCATGCACAAGCCTATTGTGTCCACAGCCTGTGTGTATATCTGCATGTGAGTAAACAGCTCTCTGCATGAGGCTTAAACATTATTCTTGTTTCTGAATGTAACGACCTATGATGTTTCCTCTTCAATACAGCTCAGAGTAAACCAACTTAACTCCGCTCTCTGTGCAAGGCACATTTTTACCTCTAAGCCCATATCTCAAAGCATCAGCTGAGACTATGGTTGAAAACATCAGATTTCCACATTCTGAGATGAGGGAAAAAATATCTTTGTTCTGATCACAAACAGACGGTCTGACCCGCAGGGCAGTGGTTCTCTCTGTTTTCTTTCTCCTTCACCTTTGGTCATGTACCTTAATATTGAGGTTAGCGTTATAATCTGGATTAGTTTCCTGTTGGGGTAAGTAGAGTATAACTACCTTTGCCAGTGAGAGAATGACAGAATACCACACTTATCATGTCAATAGCCAGAGCTGTACATGTGATTTCCTCCTGTCATTGCCCCAAACCCTTATAAATAAAATGAAATGGATACTTTCCCACTTCCCTGTGTGAAAACTATGGACTTGTGCACACACTTCATGCCTTTGAATGAGAGGCAGATGTGTCTGGAGGTCACGGCTAGAAGATGGAAGGCATAAGATGGAGGGAAACAGCGCTAGTCCGTCCCATTAGAGATAAGACAGCCAAGAATGATGGGACCAAATGGCAGCAGAAGAGAAAAGGGCAAATTATCTGATATGCCAGAGGCTTTGAATTCGTTTTGAATACCAGTAGGGAATAAACAAGATATTCCTCCATCCCAGCACACTCGATGAAGGGCTAATACTTTAACCTTTACCTTCTTTGTCACAGTAGGAGGTGGCTGTTTCCTTTTGTGTTGTGATATTTCAAACACGCTCCACAACACACGGTACACAACAGGTCTGCTGTACGATGAGAAAGAAAAAAACTCATCTGTTGGATTGTCATCTTGTACATAACAATACATGACAAAATCTTGGAAATCAATTTCAACGATAGGGTTTTCTGATAGGATGTAACATACATATTTTTATTATTAATATGAAACCCGTAGAGTATATATAGCAGACAGATAGAGTATAACAGCCCATTAGTTTAAGAACTGTCATTTTGAAGTATTAGTTTGTGATTTGGCTGTCACCATATTGTTTTTTTGGTGTTGGAAGTGACCATATTTGGACAAAAGGGGTCAAAGGAACCCTGAGTGGGTCAGAGATGGTATAGATTTTAAACTTCCATCACTCGTTCATTTATTTTCCAAACTGTTTAATCATCAGACGGTTTGCAAAGGTGTTGGAGTCTCTTCCAGCTATCATGGTTTACTGACATAGTTCATCACAAGACTGACCAATGGAGACAAACAACCATTCACTGTCACATTCATTTGTAGAAACAATTTCACCTTTTAAAGTCTGTCTTTTATTGGTAGGTTCGTACATAGGACCATCTTTTTCTGAGACAACTGTGCTAAAGCTACCCAAAGATAAATGTAATTTCAGTGTCGTAGAAACTACTGTAAGGTCACACTTGAGTAGAAGTACAGGTACCAAAAAATTACTTGGGTCACCAACTGAAAGGCTACTCCAGTTAAAGTCTTTAAGTATCTAGTATTTACTTAAGTATATTAAGTAATCTACAATTAAATGTACCCAAATAATGAAATGAAAAGTACAAGTAAATGTTAATAACATCCAAAGGCAGTCAGAATTTGAAATATAAAGTTTATCCAGGATTTTAAAATATAGTAAAGTCAAAGACAGGCAGTCAAATTATTGAAAATGATGACTTCATCACACACTTCAAAAACTAGGTTTCAAAAACCTAAACATGAGTAGGCTACTGCTGGTATTAGAAATGCCAGAATTTTGAAAAAAAAAAGAAGAAAACTTTGAATCTTCTGTGACACCTCAAAACATGGATCCTACGTTACACTTCGTAAACAAGGAATCCAAAGTCTAAGGCCCCGTCCATATGAAGATGGCTTCACTCATATTCGCAATAGTTTTGTATGGGGTAGACCTTTCATCCACACAAAACCACCGTTTTCAATTACTGAAAATGCAACTTTTTTAAAACCGGGTCCCAGTGTGCATAAATTTAAAAATTCCAGTTTCGCATTTTCATCTGTATGACCAAACTTTTCTAAAATGATGATGTCATAGCCCCGCCTCTCTAACCATTCACCCCGAAAGCAAAACGCCACTTCACAACAACAGTGGACTACAGAGTAGTGCTTATGTAACAGCAGCTTCTGAGTTTATTGGAAATATGGAATCAAAATCTTCAGCTCCTGTTTCATTATAATGAGCAACAAACAACCATAGCTAACTATTTGTTACATGCTCTTGGATGTACTGAGGAGAGGGGAAACCAGAAGGAAATATTGGATCAGACCGGGTAGAACCAAGCAAGCTTTATGCACATGCTCCATGTCTTCTTCTCTTCTCCGTGTTTTTGGGAGAGCATTACACCACCACATAAAGGCCTTCCCAGTGGGCATCTGATGTCAATTCAACATCAATATGACATCAAACACTGATATCAAATTTTCATATTGATGTTGAATTGACATCAGATGCCCACTGGGTTGCATTTGTACTACATCATTTTCAGTGGTTTCATGTGGGTGCAGATATTTCCTGAAATGTCTCCTGAAATGTTTATGGATCCCTTTTTTCAAAACGACAAAGAAAAAGTTCAGATAGGAAAGTAGAAAAGCACTAGAAAGCACAGATGTCCAAAAAAGCACATCAATCCCTCTCCCCCCTCTGATCACCACCATAATTTCATCGGTTGATCAGTTGTTCCTTGTGCCAGTATTAACATTTCCTGAAAATGTCATGTTCTTTGGCATAGCTTCATTCAACTGTCCCTCACATCAACAGATTACTGACTCCGTTTCCACTTGCGCATGATGCAATTAGGCCCAATTACAAATCATCTTCCTGACTTTACTGCAGTAATCTCAGTGGTGAAAACATCAAATTTCCTTGATTTTATTTTTGTAACAAGTAACAATATTATGTATTAAAAGTGCATCGACGCAGATGTATTCAATTGAGTTAGGAAATGGAATGAAGTAAAAGTGACAGGAAACGGAATCAAAAATACGCAGTGAAGTACAAATTCTTCCAAAGCATACTTGAGTACACTTGTGAGTAGAGCGTGAATGTTATTATTTTGCCACCGTACAACACTGTGTAATTTACAGTGTTATTTTTGTAACTAATACTACAGTGCTGCTACAGTGGAGCTGTGAGTGGCATCAAAGGCTTCTATTTGCCCTGAGACCTTATCAACAGAGAAATAAATAAAAACAGACAGCAAGAATCCAAGTAAAAGTATGATGACCAGAGTGCTGTAGACTTTGTATTTTTAAGAAGTTCAGTTGAAGTCACTTTGATCACTTTTAGCACATCCAATTCCTGGGTTCTCTTTGATTTTTTTCAGTCGTCCATTAATGAGTAAGAGGGAACCAAACCCTTGCTCCAAATAAACAATATCAAAACAGTAAGTATCAGATATCCTCCTGAGACCCAGCAATGCATTTTTGTCCTCTGTAGGGGACAAAAGTTTTGAGAGTTTAACTTTAAAAAAAAATGCTGTCCCTTGCAGAGGACATTCCATTAAAAAATACATACTTTAAAAAAAATGTATCTGAAAAAACTCTTGCATTATGCAATTTCCAATCAAGACAATTGTTTAATGTAAAAAAAAGCTAAAATGTTCCCTTTCCTGGAAATATCCCTTCCCAGGAAATATCAAGTATATTGACTTGTTTTGGTTGTTCATCGATTCCTATTTCGCCCAGTGGGAAAAGCCGTTATACATCCGACCACAAGGGGAAGCACCATACCTATGTTTACACTAGAGTGACGCACAGGAAGTACAAGTTCACGTTCACTGTCATGGCCGCTGTAGTTGACTTGTGCTCCCGTGCGCGGGGTATAAACGTTTGGCTTGACTTTAGCTGGCGGTGCCTCGTGCTCTGTATTTTAGGTGAATAATGTTTGGTTTATTGGGTTAGTGGACTTACAGCTTCAGATTTTAATGTAATACTTTTCTTCGAATGTTTTAGTTATGTGTATTTTACAACTGGAGTCAAGCCATCCATTCAACACACCATAGCAAGTGTACACAGTTAGTTTGTAAGTGCATGGTTTTGCTGTTTTAATTGTCTTTTTACCCAGACTGTAATACATAGCATTTGTAGAACATGTTTTAACTTTCTTGATGTTTTCTTCAGCAGTGTGTTGCAGTGTATAATGTGTATTGTGTGTTCCTTTTTGTCATAGGAGCCCACACAGTTGTCTATGCACTGCTATATACTTTGTTACTCAGTTTTTCATACACTTGGTAGTGCACTCTTATTTCCTATGCATTTTTGTTATTTTTTCGTTCTAAAAGCCATGCAGCTTTGTATGAAAACAGAAGGGAGCTGTCTGTGAGTTGTGAAAGCCTGTGAACAGCTACTGTTGAAAGTTTAGAGTGAGTGAGCTACAGATTTCATTCTAAAATGTTTTTACTGGATCCCAATAATTAACGCTGTTCTTATTCTTTCAATCATTGAGAGCAGTCTAGGATAAATTGACCTTTTTTTTTTGCAGCTTGGTGTGTTGTCCTCATATTTCACCAGCCTACACCTATATAGACCTACATAATTTCAGGGACCATATGTATAGATTTTCCACAATGTGTTTGTCTAGATCAGGAACATCGCTAATACAGCAACAGTTTGACAGATGCGGTAAATGGTCAAAAGTGTGATGTAACTTTAGCTAAGAGTAATGTTGTCAAATGATTAAAAATTTTTACTCAGATTAATCACAGGGTTGCTGTGGATTAATTTCTGTTAGTCATGATAAAAAAGCATTCATTTTTAATCTTTAATCATGTTTCATTTTGCATGAGCACACAGACTCAAGAGAGAAGGGACTATATATGCACTTAAGTTCTTTATTAAACACCTTCAACAGTTTAAACAAAACTTGATACGTTTCCATCTTGTTTTTTTTTTTTTTAAGTTCTATTTCCATCCATAGGGCCAATGTGCTGTTTAGTGTTTACCTTCTTTATAGGTTGGTTTTGCTGCCTGTCACTAGTGGATCAACTGTCCATTTGTGCATGTGCGATGGTAACTTTACTTGGACAAACTGCCCCAGATGCAGAGATGTTCAGAGTCATTCTGCACTATAGATGTGTTAATTGTGTTAAAATTTTTAATCAGATTAATCATGATGAAGAATTATTGTGTTATTTTTGACAGCCTGACGAAGAAAAGCCATTTGCTTGTTTTTAAGTTAAAATTTACCTCTGTGTGAGGTGCTACAAGGATAGAACAAGAATAATAGATGGTGGATGTCATCATTCTCTTGAACTGACAAAAAAAATTAAAAATGCTCAAATAAATCACCAAAATAAACTGCAGCCATGGATAAATATAAATGCATTTGTCGCCAGAAAATAAAATACTCCAACAGCTAGTAGTTCCTTTAATTAAGTGTGTGATCTATTTTGAACTTTCAGTGAACACTAAAAATGACAAATAAATAAATAAATGAAATTGAGGTTTGATGAAATTTTAATTGTATGCAGCTCTGGTGATAAATTAATGCCCAAAGACTAATTGCTGTTGACTGTGTTGTTTGTTATTTTGATCCCTTAGCAGATCAGCCTCTTCCCTCTCTCCCCTCCTGTCACGGTGACGGTCTCTGTTGGTGTCTGACAGGCGATACAGCTGACGTTTGACCTCGGAGAATGTTCCTCTCATGTGTGAGTGTGAGCTGACAGCAGCTTAATGCCAGTGTTAAGGCCTGTCTGTGGACGACAGTGAAACACAGAGACAGGACAGATTCACAGTAGACCAGTTCCAGACCAACACAGCACTCTACAGCAGCAGGCGATTACACATCCCAAACACACCATTCCTGTACAAGTGAATACAGCTGCATCCGTATTTTCTGTCAGTGGCCTGCTATCACTTTTCTTTTGCTTACTGTTAATGATCGATAGAAAATCTCACCTGCCCTCCTTGTTATTATTTTTCACTGACAATGTGCAATCATACATACTTAAAAAGCTGATATTTAAACATGTATATATGGTTATTTAGTCTGGACCGACGCACATAAATATAGATAAACAGAAAACAGCATTACAACAATCGCTCTTAAGTGACTACACAGTTAAATCGGAGAATAAGCACAGAAAAAGATAACATGGAAAAACTGCACAGATTTTACTGCACAAAGGAAACATACATTTTTACTCTTAGTAATATGTAAATATATAAGATTACATAAATTATATTATTGAAGTATTAATTGTACATGTTACACATCATTTATGAGTTTTCTTCTACTTCCTCTGTTTTGTCGTCTTTTAAGTCATATTATGATTATTTTGGTAATATTATACTTGGGAACTGATTCTACTTTTGTGGTGTCAACAGTAGGGGGCACCACCGCCTGAACTAGGCTTCATTAGTGAAGTTGTCCACACCTGTCTGAAGGCTTCTGGTTTGTCCGTGCTGCGAGGCTGCGGCCGGGATAGCCGGTCATTGAACCGGATCATGGCATTGATGAGTTAGAAAGATTTTAGGGACTTGATGGAGTGAAACGTAGACCAGCCTGTCTGTTTGTGGGAGTGGTTCACCCCCGCCTAAATACATACACATATGTGGGGTTGGTATCAGATCTGCTACAGAACGTATCGTTTTCCCTGGAGGTTGGTCTAGTCCACGGTCATCTGGACTATGGTCCACGATACAGAAGTTGAAAACCTCCTCCAGGCTCCTGATCCGAGCCACAGTATATAAGGTATGTCGGTCACCATGGTGGCCATGGGGGCACGCTCCATCGTGTCAGGTAGTGATGCAAAGTCAGAAATGCCAATTTCTTCTAAACTGATCCATTTACTTTATTGAATTTCTCTGCAGAATTTCTTTAGTTCTACTCCATAAATGTCATTGCCTGAACTGTATCCAAGGGTTACAATACATCAGTCATTAAGGAATAAGACATGCTTTTTTCATGAAGTATACAAACAATATTTAGCTTTTTTTTTTTATAGACCCTATTGAAAGAGAAATTCAGGTTCTCAGGAAAATTGCCACTTATCAATCATTAATCGATTGATAAGGTCAACCAACTAATGATTAATGAATTAATCGCTAATTTGCATCCCTAATTGCAATTCAATTCATTGCACAGCCCTACAGTCTTTATATGCTTTCGTACTCAGATTATCGAGCCGTATTTGCCATAAGTTGTTCTCGTGCATATGGCATCATTTAATATGTTATTGCTCTTTCATTATAACATTAAGGAAAAAACAAAACCAAAAAAAAGAGATTTTTGCACAAGAAACCATGAATTTATTTTGTTTTTAGCCAGGGAGTGGTTTACAGCATTGAGCTCAACATCACCATCACCTACATTTTACTTCAAAGCCAGATGGAGACAAACAAAAATTTCCCTCCAGTGGAAATGTCACAAAGGAAAAACATGCCATGTGGTTGCAGCTCAAGCTGAAACGATCTGAGTAATTTAAACTCCTTATTGTTACCTATTACAAAGATGTCCCTGAATAAGTTGTCTCCCATCATTGATTCATGCCTCTCCCCGGTGAGTCCAGGCTCATTTCTGCAGAGGTCCGGGAAAAAAGTCTATTCAGAGAGTATGACCTGCAGTAATGCATGTGATTACTGAAAGCCAGAGTGACTGCTCAACATTTACAATCAACCACTTCAGGAGGCCAACAGTAAAGGCCGATAAATGTGTGGGGCTGCACATAAGCTGACGTCCTCAGGTTTCAACACTAACACATTCCCTTTGCATCACCAGTACATAAGGCAACCGTACTCTGTTTAACTGCTAATGAGCTGTGTTTAATATAATATGTGAAATTAATCAGTGATGACCACCTGGCTCTAGATCTTCATATCTGTGGATTGTTTGATACACATACAGGCTGGAAGGGAACTTTTCATTGCTACTTGTGTGGGCGGTTGAATCAAGCTGGTGGCCTGTGTGTTTTAAAATACAAACACTTCAAGTATAATTCACACTGACAGAAAACTCATTGTTCTCCCTTGTCTCATGTGTAGCACCGAAAGGTTCAGCAAAAACACTTTGGAAGACTATACGAATAGATTGTGACTTTTATTAAATGAAAGGCTACATTGAACTTTCTTTGATTATTATTCTCTCGTAGGCCAAACTGGAATCTTCAGAGACCAATTTTTTCTGATTCACAACCCAAAATCACAATGTATTCCACCGGCTCTTATTTCACACAAAAAGAAACAGAAAATTAGGCTAATTGTTGTATTTGAGAAGCAAATGTTGTGTCTCGAAAAATCACTGAAACAATTCATTATCTGAAGAGTTGGCAATTTATTTAGACTAATCAATAATCAGCTCTAGTTAAATTCATTTGATGTGTTGTCTTCTGCTACAAGTCATTCCTGTTGTTTTTCAACCTTTAATTTAGGCAGATATTTAATAAATTTAAGGTTAAATGTGCTGTTGTTAGTGTGTAATGAGGCAAAATAGTCCATTGCAGGGAATGTCATTTAATATCTCAAGTCATTCAAATAATTCCGGTAACTCATTATGTTTCTTGACTTTAATTTAGAAATGCATTGTAATTTCAGGAGACAGAATTAATGCACTTAACAGACTTAATAAATGCATCTAGTTCAATTGTTAAACAGTCTGTGATGTTAGATGCTATCAGGTTTGGTATTTGGAGTGCATTTTGGGACATTATGGCTGTAACTAGCAATTGTTTTCAGGAGTTAAAATCAATGAATAAATTTTGATTTAATTAAAATGTGACGAATTGCTCCTTCAGCCATCAGTTCTATAGTTACATAATGATCAGATTCCACAAACGTGAGCTTCAATATTTGCTTGAAAATGGAGACATTCATTTCCTCTTAGACTTGGTTAATATTTGGAAACATGCAAGGTTGTTCCTACATAGAGAGTTACAAAATGGACACTTTGAGCTCCTGTCTTCAATGTAATTTTGACCTTTTTAAAAATTATTTTACTGGCGATGAAAGGATGATTTTAAGCAGATCGCCCATTTTTTCCTTCTAAACCTCAAACAAATGTTTCTCTCGGTCTAAATAGGTGTGTCATTGTCACTTAGATGGAGCAAGGAAACTGAAATGAATTATGAAACACACAATTCTGAGTCATGTTAAGCTACATCAAGTGTGTAAATATGATAGATTGTTTTCAGTCGACAGTTTTCCAGCACAAAAGCACTATATCCTTGTTTCAATAGGCAAGAAATTTGTCATAAAGTGGACTTTTTTATTGCTGAAAGCATCTGTCTGTACTGCAACTACATTGCTTAGGTAAAAACAAATCATTTAAATGCACTATTCACTTTCGATTTACTCTCCATCTTGCCAATTGTCTGATTTGTATGACATATTACTCATGAAACACATTCCATTATGTTATAAATACACAGTTATTAGACACTCTCCATCAGAGAAATGCTGGCTCTTCTTTGTCAGCTTTGATTGATGGCATTTAGCTAACTTTCTTGCCAACTCTTGGATGATTCTCTGCCTTAGATAAGTATTCTGGACAAACTTGGTGTTTTTTCTGTTTCTTGTAAAAAGAGGTTTTGAGGATACTGAGCAAGCTTGGTTGAAAAATCTCAGTTGATACTATATGCCTTGATTACGGCAATAAAAGCTTTACTTTTCAAGCAAAGTTCAGAGAAACACAATGTTTCTCTGGAGACTCATTTGCTGTATCGGTGTCACATGGTTTTCTCCGTCACCCCACCGCTTTAGGAAATGAGAGGAAGACTCTGTGCCATTCATTCCAAAGAGAGAGCTGAACATGATTTACAGATTTTCAACGATTCTTTCACCCCAAAGTCACCCAAGTAAAAATTGGACTCATTTTTCACAAGCCACATATCTTCTGAACATTCTGACATTAAAATAACCTCTCTCAGATGCACAGATGAGGAGAAAATAGACTTTGTTTGATGGCTATCTCTGTCTCGGCAATGAACTCTCGTGAGGTTTTGCAGCACAGATGTCGTCTGATGGAGGAAAAACCGAGTGAGGAAAAATAAATTATAATTAAGATGAAGTAATATTAGGTACTCTTAAAAACATGAGTGTATTGTTTCTGTTGTTAAGACTTTTTTGTAATAACATTAATTCACATGTCACACCCACTTCAGAGACAGCAAGTATGGCCTTTCATATCACTGCAAAAATGCTTTATTTTATTTATTTATTTATTTATTGATATTGTAGTATTGATTTGTTTGTAGGCTGGAATTTGGAGGTTCATAAACTGGTTTTGGCCTTCAACCATATTTTGCCCGTATGTGGTTTAAACTTTGCATACTCAGTGTTTGGTAAATTAACAGTAAAACTAGTTACAACAATGTTTCTAAGGCCATTTTCTTAAAATACAGACAATATTTTTAGACCACCCTTGTTTCCTTCAGTTTCTTGTTCATTTTCATGCCTGGTACAACTAAAGGTACATTTGTTTGGACAAATATAATGATAACAACAAAAATAGCTCGTAAGAGTTTACTTTAAGAGCTGACATTTATCATTCTTCCATGGTTTTCTTGATAATAACCAAAATCACTTCAGTTCTTACAGTAAATCAATAGCTATGGCATTGTACTGACAAAAACAGTGCTTTTAGGCATTCCAGACTAATCTCATGAAATTGCATTGTATGTGATGCCAGTTTATTGCATTTGGCGTGCTATACGTATGTATTTTCATCCTTGTGTGTGTTATTTAACGACATTTCATGGTGTGTCAATGCGCTAGCCGCTAATCGCTAACCCTAACCCCTAAACCTAAACTTAACCCTAAAGCCTAAACCTATAACTAACTCTAATCCTAACAGCTAATCATGCTAGCTGCTAATTGCACTAATGGTGTATTATTTTACGTCACGCTGAAAGCTTATGATGCGTACAGATAACACACCAATTAAAAGTGGCGTGTTATTTGTATGCAATTCATGATATCACATACTGCATAACCATTGTTTTTGATGGTCTAATAATTTTTTCTGCCACTGTATAAATACAAGAACTCCTACACTATTTTTCTTGTCTAGGCATGGTATATATGATGAGGATGGTGCCACCTGTCTCTCTTTGAGCCAGACAAAACTCTTAATATAGTTAGAAATTTGCAGCGTAAAGGGCATTTTCATTCGCATGGTTTCCAGGTTACTTTTGAATATTACACACTATAAATTACATCTGTCTCTGTGAAAACTCGACCGGCTGTAACAAGCTAAAAAGAGGAAATTGTAGCTGCTGTTTACCTCAGTGAACACAGGATTGGGGCTCCAAATTGAAAGAGAGGATTAGAGAGAAAATCTGGGATAGAGATCGGGGTATGTCTACTTCAAAAAGAGCTTGGTCAACAAACCCACCCCCTTTCTCATCCCATTGAAATTACACCCTTTAGTTGCCTTCTATCTCCCTGCTGTCTCTCTGTATCTACAATTCCTGAGCCAATTCGATATGCAGCAAATGTATACTGTATAGTCTTACTGCTGAATCAAATTTGACACCTTTCTCTCAAGAGCTGGATTTTCACCTGCTGAATCTTCTCCGGGGGCTCTTTACAACCTTTCTTTGGCTCTGTGTCGTAAATGGCTGAGATTATGCAGCCGTGCTGATTCTGGCTTTAGATTAAGGCCAGGAATTCTCAGGTCCAGCAGAGATAAGTCCAGACCAGGTGACTTTAGCAGAAAAAAACTGTCTGTTGGGAGTTTAAACAGCCTGGTTATCTGATACTGGAAGCTATGATCAGGAGATACAGCTGTGGACATTCTGAAGTGTAGTCCTCTCGCGTACAACCCAGATACACATAGGTTATCTTTTAACATCATAAAGAGCCACTGTGTTGCTCCTCAGGGGGATTGGGGGATGTAGTTGTGGAAAAATCCCACTGTTCCCAACGGAGGACTGTTTCAAATTCAGCCACGGCTGGAAACAAATCTGTCGTGTCCGCTCCAGATATGGATGGTAGCTGTGCAGCTCAGTGCAAGGTTTGATGAGACTTTGATCAACAGGATTTTAACATTCATGATACATGGTACATGATTTATGATGCTCGGTGGTGGTGGATAGATTATTGAATGGATTGTTTCTTGGAACTGAAAAGAACATGATAACAGTGATGGAATAATAAAGAATGACATTGATTCTGACCTCAAGCATAGATGTCTGATCACTTGTGCAGGGAAATCTATAATTCAGCTAATAATTATGATCAACATAAATTTTTTGTTATTGCTTCTGCTTTGTATATCTCTTACTGCAGATTGAGGCGTATTTCAGAGGTTTAGGAGTAGGGCTGCACGATACTGTGGGGGAAAAATTATATTTTCTGCGGGATACTGTATTTTACAATTGTACATTTTATAGTTTCAGAAATGCCCCCTAGATATTGTAATATGGTTCAAATGCATGTATGTACATGTCACCTGACCAGGGGAACAATTATGCCTTCATACTCAGGAATTATCACAGTTGCTTGAAAAACAGCTTTTCAACTGTTAATGTCCCATTCCTATTTCATTCTGGCAGCAGTGTCATTGTAAAAAGAATTTAGCCATGCCAAAGCAATAAAAATAATAATAATGATAATAACAAAAATTATAAAATGCAGAGATTATACTTTTTTAGTGTGAGCAATCATTCTTAAACTTTAATGTTGTACAGTTGTAATATGTTCAATACATTAAACTAATGATACATGATACACATTGGATGACACTTTGAAATTGTTGTACTCATTACAATGACAATAAAGATATTCTATTCTATTCTATTCTATTCTATTCTATTCTATTCTATTCTATTCTATTCTATTCTAGGTGAAGGTTGGAACTACTCTCCTGAAGTGATTTTGGAAGATGATTCTAGCATTAATGTTGCTAGGCTAAGGAAATCTATTTAGTAGTAAATATTTAGAGTTTGTGTGATGTCTTTTGCGGTAACTGTGAGTCTGAATGAGTGTTTTGTGTTCCACTTAAGACTGATCTATATGTATGCATTTTTTATCCTTTCGCGTCAGTGTACACCAAGATCTCCGGTTTACATATCCCTAACCGCTAATCCTAACACAAACTCCTAAACCTAACCTGCTAATCATGTGGTATTTGACATCGTGTGAACATACACATGGAAACTTAGAATTCATACAGAAAACACGTCACTTCATGATGTCACGTTGTCCAGCTGTTGACTGTTTCTCTTTGTTACTATCAACTTGTCACATGTTGATGCATACGATGTTCCTTAGAGTGTAATGTTTCAACAAACAGTCTGGTCCAAAATAACCAATGATATACTCTACATTTAAAAACATTGAGAGGGGAAGCTTAAGAAGGTCAAAACTAAGTGCAGAATGACATAGAACACAAACCCTGATCTCCTGTGAGTCCACTTTAGTGTTCCATTATGACCAACTCAACCACTTTTTGTTGTTTAATACTGTCACTTGGTCCATGTCATAATTCTGATTTCTAGAGACTGTATTCATTGCTTTCTATTATGTTAAAATTCTATCTATATTACAAAAGCTAAGTGGCCTCTGTGTGTATGTCTGGGGATTAACACAAAATCCAGAAAGAGCTGACTGCGGCAGTTTGGCATACTTATGCATTTTTGGTCAAGTAACCGTATTGCGAAAATGGCAAGTTGATAGGACCAATATTTGGGGGGATATTAGTACTTTTGGAATATAATAGCCCTACAATCATGTTGCTTTGACCAGAGCGCTTTGGCGGTGACTGCTGGACAAATGCGGTACAGCATGCACAAATACACAACAGCATAAAAACTACCACATCTAGAACCTGTGGATCCCCACGGGTCAACACGCAATTTTTTAAAAAATTGTTGGAGTTCTTCATACATGATCAAAATCAATTCTGAACTAACAAACACATACGGAATTTATACGGTACCCAGCACATCAAAAATGCAGGCTATAGGGTTGTAGGGGGTCATGAAAATGAACAGAATAAGCAACAATATAAACCAAAATAAACAATATAATGTTCTTAACAGATTTTTTGGTTGGTTGATCACTGCCTTGTATAAATTTTACTGTGAAATAACATAAAAGGGAGCAAACATTCAGAAAATACTATGTTGTAGATGTCTCAAAAAACAAAGGAGCTTAAATTAACAATGTCTAAGGATTTGTACCCTTTTTTTCTGGCATCCTGCTCATTGAAAATTCAGGCCATAAGGGCAACAAAAATGATCAATGTAATCTCCAGAATATTGAGATTAGTAGATGTCTCTTATTAATTTTACTCTGCTTGTTTGCACATTATTTCTGATCCCTAAGACATCTCATGTTAATTTCTGTCTCATATTCTAGGCGCTGAATATAGATGGAGGGCTTACTGTATGACTAAATATCTGTAGGAGTGAGAACAGGCTCTCACCTCCATTCAGCTGTTAGCAGCTGCAGAGTCAGAGTTTTTTGTAACACCGTAAGCCTGGTTTTACACTGATGCTTTACCTAAACACAGCACCTACGTCAAAATATTTTCAGTTCATTGAAAACCTGTGACTGTGACTGCACCAGTCTGGGTAGTTACAGGAACAGGAAACACTTATCAGCATCATATTCAATGCATCCAAAACATGTAGATTCTAATGTAATTGTTCTGTCACGCTGACTTTTCTGTTGAAGGTTAGTGATGGAAAATTGCTTTTGTATGAAGCAGCAAAAAAAAAGCAAAACAAAAGGCGAAAAAAACCCATTCTCTTGCTGCAATATTAAGAGTGAGCATTATTTATGGGTTTTCTGTTTTGTATCTTAAACAAAGCTTGAGTTGCTGAGCTGTTATGTGTTATTACAGGCTTGGAAACACTTCAGTCATCTACAGGAACATTTTCATATTCTGCCATAATAGGCTCTCTATTAGGACCTGTAAATTATTTAACACCACCGCACAGTGACATGATTGACATATCATTTAATTCCTGGTTAGAATCTACATAATTTTCTTTATTAGTTATTGAAAAACATAATAGGAGTGTTATGAATCTGCTGTGCCTTGAGTGTTGAGGGACACATGAATAACTCTATGAATGAATGAATGAATGAGTCTTATCGCGTAGCAAACCTAGCGTATGTATGATGAAGGCAACAGAGCAGGGAATAATCAGAGTAATGCGAACACAGAACAAGAGGTTATGCCTCCGTGTGGATTTGTGTTTGAAGGGATGTTGGAGATCTGCATTCATTGCTGTCTCATTCAGAGGCGGCAAAATCCTTTTCTCAAATCACTTTATGTTGATGAACTAAGAAGGAAAGTAATTTATTTCCCTGTGAAAATCCCTGTTAAGATTAAACTTTATAATCCCCTTTCTCAGAATAATTTCACTCACAGGTAAGGGATATAATTCAGTAAAACAGGATACCAAAAATATCATTAAGGTAGGTTTTCTCCGAAGTTAGAATAATCCTTCCTACCGAGTTTAATTTCAAATGTTGCTGTTTAATATCAGTCAGATATTTAGAAATGTTCAGTGACGTGTCTGTAAGGAACATAAATTATATATAGATAATAAATGCATGGAACAGTATCAAGGTTTTCTGTCTCGTCTCTTATGTAAAATGTTGCTGCAGGCCTGTGTGCTGTCTCCTCACCATAGGAATATTTTGTTATGTAGTGAAATAAGTCAGAGAGAGAGTCATTTTCTCATTATGTCAAAATGTAAAGATCAACTCGACATGTTAATGAAAGGATTTCAGTCAGATTTTCACATTGTCTGGAAGTCATGCATTGAGCTGTGCATCTGTGATGGTTTGAATTCTGCACTGAAACTGTTTTTTTGTTCCACTGTTGAGCTTGTGGTATTTTATTTTGCTGTCTTAACCGTGAAAGCAGCGTATGACCTTCATCACACATTTTTTTTCAAATTTGTAAAACCCGAGTGATAGCCTAATTATCACTAATCCATTCGTTTTTCTGTGCTTTGACACCCAAATTAGGAATGTAAACAATTAATCGCCTATCACTTAATTGTCAATAAGAATTTGTTTGATTAAATTATTAATTTTAAGTAAATCCCCTTTTCCATGGCGGGATTTGTGGTGTCGACAGTAGGGGGCACCACTGCCTAAACTAGACTTCATCACTGATGTTGAATAACATCCACCTGTCCACACCTGTCTGAAGGCTGCTGGTTTGTCCGCACTGCAACACTGTGGATCGGATAACCGGTCATTGAACCAGATCATGGCGTTGATGAGTTAGAACAGTTTAGGGACATGATGGAGCAAAACACAGACCGGTGCATCTGTGTGTGGGAGCGGTGCACCCCCACCTAAATACCCGCACAATTGTGCGGCCGGAGCATTTTCCTTAGAGGCTGGTCTAGTCCACGGCCATCTGAACTATCTGGTCAGTGAGACAAGCTGAAAACCTCCTCCAGGCTCCTGATCCGGGCCCCTGGTATGCCCCATGGTTACCCTGGTGACCGTGGGAAAGCAGATGACTTTGCATCATGTCAGTGACTCAAAGTCAGAAATGTCCATTTCTTCTAAACTCTTCAGATCCATTTACTTTATTGAATTTCTCTGCAGAATTTCTTTAGTTCTACTCCATAAATGTCATTGCCTGAACTGTATCCAATAGTACAATACATCAGTTATTGAGGAATATGACATGAGTTTTTTCAGCAAGTCCATAAACAATATTTAGGTTCTATTCTTATAAACCTTATCCAAAGAGAAATTCAGGTTCTCAGGAAAATTGCCACTTATCAATTAATCGTTAATTGATAAGGTCAACCAACTGATTGTTGGATTAATCGATAATTTGCATCCCTATCCTGAATCACTCCCCCAGAGTGAACAATTTCAAAGATGACTCCATCATAAACACAGTCTGCTTATTTACATAACAAACGGAAACATCACACCGGCCTTTTCAGAAATTTTGTTGTGAAGTGCATTGTGTGAACAGCTGCTTTAAACGCCTGAACAGTCGCATCAACCATATTTGCCAAAAAAGACAGTTTTTCTTACATTTATTCTGTTTTGATATAGCAACCTTTGCATTTACCCTGAGCTTTTAGGAACATCTACATGATCTAATACTGAAAAATGCTGCATTTTTACTCAAAAGTCCAAAATATAGAGGATAATATACTAAATGATGATGAATCAGTCAGGAAAGGTTAAATATGGAGAATAATTCATTTTGAAGTCACCCCATGTAACTTTTTAAGGGTGAATAATCACATTTTTTATTCTACTAATGTTGTTATGTTGGGGTGGGCAGGATATTGATGATATCAATACACACCATGCTGTTTTGTATAGAAAATGTCCCTGAAAATGTTCCCCTCATCTACATGCTTGAGAGAACAATGCAACTGATCAGTGGACTCTTCTCTGTCTTTTGCTAATTGGAGAATGTGCAAGCACAGACACACACTTTAATAACTTTCACTTCTTTCCCCAAAATCAACAGAGGGAAACAAAACCAACATTGAAGATTTAATTCCTATCAGCGCCGCATGAATTAACTTTGTGGAACAGGAAGTGACACTCATCAGATCATAATATTTCACAAATTTTACTGCGAAAAACTCATAACAAAAAGTAACAATATGTCAATGAGTCAGTTTCACCACCTCAAAAATCATCTGCCACAGTTTGTTGAGACAGTGAAATATGGTTAGCAGGTACAGATGGTCTAATTAGACCTTAGTTCGGCATTCGACGGTCGACCATTCCATCCTCCTTCAATGACTGGAACAATCAATTGGTATTACAGGAACTGTATTAATATGTTTTCTTAATGTGGTCCTATCTAACAGATTTTCATTTTCTTCATGTTAATAATAAATCTTCTTATTGCACCAGTTAGTCATGGAGTTCCTCAAGACTCAGTTCTTGGACCAATACTGTTTGTCATATTCATGCTGTCTTTATGCAACTTCATAAGGAAATACTCTGTCAACTTTGATTGTTATGCTGATGATGCCTAATTATATTTATCTGTTAAACCTGATGAAGCCAATCAGCTAACTAA
>JAPTYQ010000009.1:14118415-14134627 GCA_029814465.1 Ostorhinchus cyanosoma
CTCAATTCAAACAAAAAAACATCTGCCAGCCGAACAAGTGAAAATTACTTGAAATAAGATTTTCCAGATCTATTGTCTAAAAATAAGTTCTTATATTTCACTGAAAAGTTCCTCTGTAGGTGATTCTGTCTTATTTTTAAGTGTGATGAGATATTTTGACTAGAAATGAGAAAAATACACTTGGTAATATTTAGATTTATGCAGTGTGGTATAATCTGTGCATGCATAGTGTTGATTTGTTGGTAGTTTTGGTAGTCCTCAGTGTGTTCTGGTACCAGACTGCCCCCTGCTGGTGAGTATCAGTACTACACAGAACCTCCCTACATTTGAACACAAATGCCTTTAATACCTTCTACTTACATTTTCCAAACAAGCCTGTTACTGTGTTTTTAATGCATTCACCACAGATTATTGATTATTTTTAATTTTGCAAATATAGCAAGCCTTCCTAATATCAAAACCACTTTTTAGCCTGTATGGATGGGACAATAACCCTCGGTTTATAGAGCAGTACACATCCCACATGGAAGATGTAACAGTGTAAAAGATACGAGACAAAACAGACTAGAGAAGGGGAGACTTGACCATGAAGAAATACAAGCATGAATGAAACAAAAGGTAGAAATACTGTTCAGTTGTACTTAGTTCAGCAAAGAGGATGTATCGGTAGTTGTAAATTTACCTGATATTTGTTTTAAGTGTTTGTATTTCATCTTAAATAAAGAATGTGTGTGTTTCTACCACCTCTGAACAAAGACAAAAACAAAGCCACTCCATGTATCCTTAGAAACTGACATCCAAGTAGACGCTGTGTTAGGGTTCTAATAATAAAACATGAAAAGAGAGTTCTTTTCTTTGACAGTGAAGCTAGATTTGTCAAAGAAGTTATCAATGTCATATACTGCCATTTCCTGTGTGTGTATCTGTTACTCATTCAATTTCTCATTGATTTTAACCAAAAAGTTATAAATTGTCCTTCATTTTTAATCTGGTCTTTTATTTCTGGAAATTATTTTCACAGTCATGTTCAGTTATGTGTTATTCTTTGTCACAGGGCTCTTCGGAACAAGCGTTTCAAATGTAATTTCTTAATTTTTTGTATTTATTGAATTAATTAGTCAGTGCACACTTTGTTCCTGGCCCCTGGTGAGAAATGCAAATTAAAATATCTGGCTCATGCAAAATGAAAACACTTATTGCCAGATATTTGCCGTAATAAGTCTACAAAATAACTTGAAATCTTTGTATATTAAATCAGTAATTATCTTTTATGTTTAATTCTAACATTCATGCATGCACTTCATAGTTTTTTTTTATTAAGAGTCAAAGGTGGTCGACTGTGGAACAGCCCTCTGAAGTTGAGCTATGTGTGAAAGTATGAAAAATATGTCCCCAGCCAGACTTCATTTAAGTTCTACCTGTGTTGCCCATTCACACAACTTAAACAATTACAATCTAACAAAAGAACAAGGATTTTTTTTTTTTAATGCAAGACTGCTCTGTCTTTCATTAAGCCAGACTGCAGGTTTTATACCAACAGACATTTACATCAAGTCATTATCAAAACATTTCATATGATTTGTCCTCTTATTAAAATGCACCCATTATGCTATTATATTTAAACACTGGCTTTGCTTAACAAAATATATTCTGTATTCTGAATATATTCTGTGAATTTAAAAAAGGAAGGCAAAGCTGAATAGAAATTGTGAATAAGAATGAATTTCTATTCTGTGAGGCAGTTTTTTTTGTCAGAATCCTGGATCTCTTTTGCAAAGCAGATGGACACCAGTGGGAAGAAAGTCATAAAAGCTATAGCAAGGCCTTCACTGCTCTAACCTTTAGGAAAATGTCAAGACTATTCACAAAAGGGGAATCCTAGCTGAATAAATGAGTAAGGAAGATATATTTCTCCCTGCACTAAACCTGGAAGATAAATAAAAACAGTGGCGGTGGGAGGACCACTGACAACGATAAGCTGTCAAAGCTCCCAACATTTGTTTTTGTGAGGCTTATTGAAATGTTGTCTCATTTAAAATGGATGAACTGCATAAAGCGCTCTTTCAAATTTAGCAATGAAAAGTGTATTTTATTTTGGAGTTTTTGTAAAGAGTGACTTGTCAGAGTATCATTTTCATTTGTCTGATCCCCTTTCATTTCCCACAGTTTCTTACATCTGAAATAATCATCATCATACAGTTGACACCTCTTCTGGTGCTTTTGTTCAAACCTCTTTGCAATATCAGTCAAACCTAACCTTGATTGATGCCTTCTCATGTGACTTTTTTTGGCCTTGTTCATTTTCTTTTCATGTCACACGACCACTCACATGAGGGACTATGTTTCAAAGCTGAGTTCCTCAAACAAGTCAACAACCGCCAGCGACTAGAACCGTCTTAATAAACTAAAACGCACAATAACGTCTGAACCACTAAAAATGCATTGAAATTACTCGGCAAAAATGCAGTTTTTCCAGCTTTTCAGTAGCGTTGGATGTGTTTATTTTGATGTTAAGAGGCTCCGTAGAGAACATGGAAACATTATTTTCTGTAATGCTGATTTCCCAATGAAACTAATGGAGTTTGAGAAACAGCTGGTTGTATGTGCAATTTGTTAGAAAAGCTATTTTTTCCCTCAGTTTCCTCTATTTTTTTTAATAACCTTTGAATTGAATATTGGAAAAAACCTGATGTTCACTGAAAAATGCAAAATACAGAGGACAGTATTGTAATAAATGGTGATAATTCACTCGGAAAAGGTTAAATGTGTTAAAAAATTCTCTTGGATGTCACCACAAAAGTACTTGTAGGTCTTCAAGGGTTAAACTGAGCATGCCTTGTCTTGTTACTCCCTGATCAAGACTCTGTGAAGTTGAAACGTGTTGACATGGTGCCTGTAGGTTTATTTTTGTAATCAAAGTGTGTCAGACTTTTTTTTTTTTTTCTTTTTCCTTTTTATACTTTTTGGGGGAATCTTTTCTGTTGATTATTTGTGACATTCTTTTTGCCTTCTGCATTTATGTATCACTTTGGATCACAGAAAAACCTCTACCATCTGATTATCAAATATACGGATGGCATCAGATCAAGGTTTATTCAGAAGCAAAGGACTAAAACCTTAAATAAGTGGAATTAGGGTCTACGTATAGCTGTTAGAAAGTGATGTACGGAGATGATGACTATGGAGAAGCGGGGGATGATGAAGAGGCTGTTTGGGGAAAGGCCTCTTTGGGGGTAAGGCATGGCTCCCAGGCCCTGTAGACCCCCCCCGTGCCTAAAAAAGGGGGAGACTGGCAGTAGATGGAGGAAGAAATGTAGAGCAGGTGAGCATTTACAGACATAAACAGGAAGTGTTTGAGGTGTGGACCTGCTCCTGAAAATCCCCTCCTGAAGAGCATTTGTGCACAGAAATCAATTTTCCGATAGTTATAATGGAAGCTGACAACAAGACACTTGTGACCCCGCCCCCAAAAGGGGAGGTGAGGATATTGTTTTTGGTTTGGATTTTTTGTTTGTCTCTCTGTTTGTTTTTGTTTGTCAGCAACTTTACGCAAAAACTACTGGACGAATTTCTATGAAAACATGGTCCAGAATAGATCCCATAAAATTTTGGTAAATGTAGGTCAAAGGTCAAGGTCACCAAAAATGTGCTTTCACAATGATAAAAGAAAGGGCAAATCTGGTCAAATGTTTGCAAAAGGCGGAGTTTCTTGTGCCTGGCGTAGAACTTGGGTTCGCTACCATCAACAGATTACCACCTGACGGCACAAAACTGACTCTAACACAAACTCCGTGTAAACGCACCAGCATGTGTGACTCTTACATAAACTTTAACTGACGCCATCCCCATGTTTGATCATCATGTAATAGAGCTATTTCCAAGATCCGACATGAAACAAAAGCATATTTCAAGTGAGATGCTTCTGGCAAAACCTCACATAGCACAAGGATCAGATTTGAATGTGTTTGTTACTGACACTAATCCACCAGGCACCTCGTCTTCCTTCATCTTACACATCTGTACTCTTAGCCACTGGCCAAGTTAAGTATTAAATGAAAAAAAAAAAAAAAACATGAACGTTTTTGTCTGGCAAACCCCTTTAGCTGTATCTGAATTATTTCATACATAATGTTTAACAAGAACACTGACATGTAAACAACACATTTCAACCCACACTCGGTCAAACTGAAACTGTAGTTCTGACTAAGTAATGACCTTAGCTCCTACTGACCATCCAGCGAAAGCCAACAATGGGCCGCAGGACAGTAGGTCCACGTCTGCAAGGAAGAAAATGCAACGGCACCGACTATCCAGAGCACTGACTGTGGAAACAGTTAAGTGTCAATTTTCCTATCCTTTCTGTCCTTTTACTCACTTGGTTGAGCTTGATTGATACTGCAGCGAACCATTCCTTCTTAATCCTATGCATTTTTAAAGAACTAGTGGGACGCTTGCAAGGAACTCATTTCCAATGACTCTAACCATATTGTAATAAGGTAGAGATAGTGCTGGCGTGGCGCTTTGTATTGATTCAAGGCAGAGGTCTCTGAATTGTGATTCATTACAAAACCCAGCAAAGCATAATAGAGAACTAACACACTCTCCTGTGTTGAAAGTTTGTGGGGTTATGTGATATACATTCTCGTGTTACTGCCGTTCAATGTCTAAAAATGTTCTTTAAAACTCAAATCACTGCTCACTGGTACTTATTGGACAATATTAGCATTTCTTGCAAAGACATTAAACCCAAGTACTCAGGGTTATGCACTGCTCCTTTGCCAATATCAACTGCATATTTCAGTGCACAATAACCCCGGGAGAGCCGAAGAGTGTTTGCGGGCTGCACTGAATATTTTAACACCTCTGCATATTGTTCTTGTACCGAAATTGTTGTTCATCTTAAAATGCCTGTAGCAGTTTCATCTTTCAAATTGTTCTTCCTGTTGAGAAGAGTGGGTTCCACAGAATGATTTACATATAGCGATCATTGAATTATTAAAAACCATGTCAGAGGAGGTGCTGTAAATACATACGTTTTTCCTTTGCTTGAAAGAGGAGACAATATACACCGATAATGTAAGTCAGCATTTGGAAAAGCACCAGCTTGAAACCTCTGATCATTGTCTGGAGAACCCGCACAGCTGACGCCTCTGAGGGATGTTTGTGTTGAACTCATGGTGCTTAGCGCTGCAGAGCAATGTGATCGGTGGCTGTAATATGAAGTCATCAAAACCTAATGAAAGAAAAGAAGTTCAGCAACAAAACTGCAGTGTCCACACTTTTAATGGGACTGACTGTATTGTTGCCTTTCTTTTTTTTTTTGTAAGTCAAAAACTGGGTATAGAGTGACTTTGCTGTTATATACACCACCTACTCTATATAATATAATATAATATAATATAATATAATATAATATAATATAATATAATATAATATATAATTAAGCTATTAAAAGGCCAGTTTGCAGTTGTTTGCTTCACCATGGCTTAGTACAGCTTTGGCATATCAACACTTCCAATTAATTAGCAAAACCCTTTAGTGTCTGTAAATTTGTATTAACTTTGTGTTGAAATTTAATGAATTATGCCATTGTTGTCTGTAGCACTTTTATAGATAGTAGTATCTTTATGAGTATTTTTGTCCTCTAACCTCTCCAACAGAGTGTTTAAATTTCTCAAATAAAAAAATGAGGCCCATGATGGAGAAAATAAAAACACTCTGCATATACAAACACAAAAGCAATCCAAATGGAAGGCAAAACAACAAAGTCTTTCTAGAAAGCCCTTCTAAGGGTCCCTCTATCTTCATTTCACTGACAGGTGACTCTGAGTGTGTGACAGGCTCAGATGAAAAGTGTATTCGAGGAAGCTTTCTAATGAGAGCAGGGAGTGGTCGTTAGAGCTTTAATCTTGGGCCCATAGCAAAGGGAGCATAAAGAATTTGCTGTCCTGATCTTAAATAATGGCAGATCGTAATGAAGTGACACAAATTGATATTAATGATCCTGTTGGTACAACAGGGTCAGGAGGCATACAAACTATGGACATGTTACAGTAGTTTGGGGATGGTGCTGAGAAATTGCTTTTTCTGCCAAAAGGCAGATAATCACACAATCCAGGCCATTCTTATTCAACATACTGAAGAATTGCTTTTTCAGCTGATTATGTTTTTGTCACCATTGTCGTTAATGTTTTCAAAAAGGGAATTGTAAGTTGATTCATTCTTGCAGAATTGTTAAAGCAAAAGCATTGTCCAGTCAGTGTACATACTTTGTCCTATAAGTTAACCAACCCAGTGTGCCCATGGACATGCTTGATAACAGTTGGTAAATTAATGTAAAGAGACTGCATGGAAAAACTGTTCACCAGCTCTACAAACAAAACACAGATCCCCACAGGCAATGTCCCCCATATCTCTCTCTCTTGCCTGAATTTCCTTTCCTTCCCTCCTCCTGCCCCTCCTTCTCATTTCTGCTCCCACTGTCGCTCTGCATATTTATGTATGGACTGTAGACAGTTTCATATCACTTGTGTACCACAGCTGTGTGGGTGTCTGCATGTGTTTGTGCGGTTGTTCGTGCTATTTCCTTATGTCAACATAATTGTGGACTACATCAAAGCATCATAGATTCCTATGATGGCTGGGCTGTGTTTTAACAGTTTCACTACTGTGAAGTCACACAGTGACCCACGCTTTAGAAAGTGTTACATGGTAGTGTTGATAGTGAAGCTCATTACTGCTCTGTTAGACCTCATTTACTTCTTGGCATTTCATACTATCCACCTTGGGGATGAAATGTTTTAGGAAAAGATGTATAATTAGATGTTGAATTTAGGGACCTCATAAGTAAAGTGGGGATAGTGGTTTTCTTAAGAGATCGTTGTCTGTAAATATCTTCGTTATTGTGGATTTGCCTACTTGTCGTCTATGTGCTGGGTTTAATGTTGTGGGACTGTTATTTTGGCCAAGTCTGCCCTATACAGAGAATTACTATAGTGGAAATTAAATGGGCAGTACTCCATCAAAGCATTACATTTATGCAATTCCAACCATTTTACAGTGTTATTTATGTGCGAGCTTGTGAGGGTGGTGTTTTTGTTCACATGCAGAGGAATGAAGTTGCACTTGAGACATTTTATGCTGCCGTCTTTGGAGCTGCAGTCTAATTTGCCTATAAGGAAGAGGGTGTGGGAATTTCACAGCAGGGAAGCCATGTGAAGCCAGAACAAGCTATGGTGATGATCTCCCGAGCTGACGCTGACAAGTTCATCTGAATATAATTACTTTCTCCATCAGGTTTAGAGAAATAGACATTTGTCACAATAACACGTGATTAATTAGTCATACTTCTTCCTTTGTGTTACCAAACAGTCTTTGTTTGGCCTTGTTTTTCAGCATCAATATTTACTGGACAAGTGGTTGAATCCTGGTACCTGGTACCTGGCTATAGGAAGCCACATATCAGTAGATGGGTGTGCATGGCCATAACTCCTCTGTCCTTTACACTGGGCATAAACCAACCACCACTGTGTGATAGAAGGGTGTGTTATACCTGCTGTCATGTCCAAGGGCATTCACCAACATCACTGGGTGGACTCATATGAATATATCTCAAATAGAAGTAAATTCTTGACTGTCAGGTCAAATCAGTTTAAGTTATACAGCCTTATGTCAGCAATCACAAGCCTGTCTAGTGTTGATCCTCTGATTTAATCCATACTCAAAATTTGAGCTGATATCCTCAGGAGGAGTTTGACATTTTGAACTCTGCTCCCTGTTTATCTTGCAAAAAGCTACAGTATATGATATGATGTTATCTTAGTAAGATAAGTTGACTTTACCGTAGTATTTACAGTATTAACTCTTAAAGACGTGTAGCTATTTTTCACAGCAGCTTCCAAATTAATTGTGTCAATATTTAACTTTTCCTTAGTGATTTATCAGCATTCAGTATTGTGTTATCCACTGGATTTTGCCTTTTTCAGTGAAAGTCTGGTATTTTCCTACATTTAATTGACCAAGCATGTAGCTGTTCATTAAAGCTCAGAGTAAACTCAGAGGTCATTATATCAAAACAGAAACCACTGAAGAAAATTTTACTTTTTCAGCAAAGTATAAAATTAATTAACATAAAATTCTGCTGTCATTTGTCAAGCTACATGAGTTTTACTTGCAAATTAATGTTGCAGAAAGTGACTGTGTTTCCATGAGCCTCTGAACATACAAATAAAGCACATCTGATGCTGCAGAAAAATGCTGAGAAGCTGCCTTTTCCCTTAAAGCAGTGTATGACCTTCATCACAATTTTTTTTTTCCAAATTTGTAAAACCTGAGTGATAGCCTAATTATCACTAACCCATTAGTCCTTCTGTGCTTTCACACCTTAATCACTTCCCTCATGGTGAACAACTTCGAAGATGACTCCATCCCAAACACAGTTCACTTGTTTACATAACAAACCAACACATTTCTTAGGCTTTTTCAGAAATTTTGTTGCAAAGAGCATTGTGGGAAGTGGAATTCCACGCGTCAGCAGTTTCGCTGTCTCTTCGTTGGCGTTGAGCTCAAATGTCGCCTTAACCTCCATCCACCGACCGATTGTCTAAAACAACCCTGGTGGACTGTATAATTTTACATTGTCGCCATCTGACTCGTTTTCCAGTTGAATCTGTGAGAAAAACCATTTTCGCTCGGTTGCCATTTCCACAGTGCATTTTGCGGCAAAATTTCTGAAAAGGCTGAAGCCATGTTTCAGTTTGTTACGTAAACAGCAGCCTGTGTTTATGATACAGTCATCTTCGAAACTGTTCACCGTGAGGGAAGTGATTCAGGTGTGAAAGCACAGAAAGATTAGTGATAATTAGGCTATCACTCAGGTTTTACAAATTAAAAAAGAAAAATTGTGCTGAAAGTCCTATGCTGCTTTAATTATTTGATATGTTGATTTGGTTCAAACAGTAATTACACATTGTAGATCAGAAGATATTTTTAGTCGCCGTAGTTGTTTAGGTCTTTGAGGGTTAATATATTTTCCTTGGTGGATGATATCATGAAAATATGAATCACTGTGTGTTTTTTTGTGTGTTTTTTTTTTACCTTAGAATGAGACATTTATGCCGTAAGTGGGTTTTCTGTTATGTGTACAGATCTGATCACTTTTGTCTGGTTTACAGCGGAGAATATCTAAAGTTAAAGTGCATTACACATACCACTTTCTGCGGATACCCTTTGAACTGCAGAGGCAACATCAGACAAAACAAATGAGGCACTTCTGCAACTTTACAACTAGATGTCACGAAATATCCCACTGGGTTTTGTAGAGATTGAACACCTGAAACAGATAATGTTAAAGGTTCAAAGATACATTCAGATTTTTTGGGAACATTAATTTCAGCTCAGAGCCAAGAAGTCACCAGTAAACCTAGAAACACCACTATCTTCCACAGATAATCACCTTGTGCAGAAACAAACACCAAACCAGCTACAGCAGAGTTCCAAAATACAGATAAACACGTTGCCATTACGCTCAGCAGTACTTGATTATCTGAGTGAATGAAGCTGACAATAATGC
This sequence comes from Ostorhinchus cyanosoma, assembly GCA_029814465.1. Classification (NCBI taxonomy): domain Eukaryota; kingdom Metazoa; phylum Chordata; class Actinopteri; order Kurtiformes; family Apogonidae; genus Ostorhinchus; species Ostorhinchus cyanosoma. Next base: position 14,127,987 of record JAPTYQ010000009.1, read on the forward strand.
CCGGAAGGATTTAAAAGCCATCATCACACTCGCTCCTCCATTCCTGTCAAATCTTCCCCAAGGTGTGTGAGAAACTAATCACAGAAACCAGAAGTGACTCAGTATTCTGCCTCTTGTACTGGTGAATAAAGGACAGTCACGGCTGAAGAAGCTCCCAGAACAAATATTGTCATCGTATCAAACACAAAGTTATGTGTTAAGTTAATTTTGACAGAGATGTATTTAAAGAGATTCTAAAGCCTTGTAGCCCTCCATAAGGAATTTGGTTTGAGTCTAAGTTGAAGTTGTGATATGGTGCACATGGACATTTTAGAGTCTGCCTCTAAATGGACATGTTCAGCGGCATTAAATATGAACTTTAAACAGTACACGATATTGGACTCATTAGGACCATAAAGTAGGAATTTGTCAAAATCATTATCAAACCTTATTAAATGGCACAATGTAAGTGATTCCTCCTGATGTGCCTATAAAGACATGTTTGACAAAGCTCTAATAGCACAGTGAGAGAATGACTGGGAAAGAGATGAAGTCATGAGGCTCTGGGGTTTAAGTAATTCTCTCCCATTTGGTTTCTCCATTCCCTCCACAAAAGCCTCAATGAGCTCACCCTTATTCTCCAGACTTTAAAGTGTCTCTCATGTCTTCTCACTAAGGGACGGAAAAGAGAATAGATCCTTTTGCCTTCATTAATCTGCTTACTGGCTTCTCCTTCCTGCCCCAGCTCAAAGCAGACAGAGCACAGCAACGATTTAATGTGAAGTTAAGTGATGCTGAGGCTGCAGTGGCAATCAGTGTAGAGCACTGATGTCTGCAGAGGCAGCCTGGGCTCAGCGTTAAAGAGCAGCCATTAGCCCCCTTTTTAATGAAGCACGTCTCATAATGATATCTGTTCTTTTCTCTTTACCTCCGTGAGAAGAAAGGAACAAACTTCCTGGCTCATAAAGCTGCCATTCTCTGGTGTCAATAGCTGTTCAGGGATAGTTCAGCAACGAAAACCAAAGCCACTAAGGAGCGAGCTGGTGCTTAAGATCCATATGGCCAAAACCCAAAGCAGATTCACACAATGTGATGTTAAACATTACAACCGAAACAACATTTTAGCCTTCTGTGCAGCCTCTATCACTGATAATAGATTATAAAATTTACAATTCATTAGTAACAATGTTACATTGATTCAATGCTTACACTGGTAACTTCACAGGGACCAATTAACATAAGAAGAAATATTGTGTAAAGCAAAACCTCTCCCTGAACTCAACACATTTGAACAGCTTTCAAGACCAACATTCAAAGCTCTCCTAAAGGCTCCCTTAGAATATGTTTAAAAGGCTCAGATCGCCCTAAACATTAAAAACACATTAGGCTTGATATAACGAGTGAAGTTTCCAACAAAAAACATTAACGTGAATGTTTGAGAAATAGAGAGCGTAACTGACAGCACAGATTCATGAACAGAGTATTGAAGATCTACAGAAAACACCAACCCACAGACACACAGAGTGGGAGATGCAAAATGCAGTAGGAATAAGAATCAAACCAAATGTGAGCTTTTTGTCACAAGAGGTTGTTTCTTACTGATGCACTTTGATGTAATGAGAGCTACTGCACTAACCTTTAGAAAGACAAGCATAACAATAGACTATGCAAAGGCAGCCATTTTTGAGGTAGGTGTTTATCTTCACTGCAGTGAAGAATAGTTTTCATACCTTCAGACAGTAGCTTATTTTTAAAATGACTCTGAAATGGACTGTTCAGCGATATTGCTCAGCTGCTGAATTCTCAGCTTTGTGACAGCAGACGCACAACTGCGGCCTATTATTTGGGTTATTCCTTATGCAATATCAAGTAAGCAGTATTTAAAAGTGTGACACATCCCCTTGGTGAGTGTACAAATTGTGGGCACGTAGAACCACCACACACTTTATCTGTCAGGAAATGTGGTGAAATTGATATTTATTTCTGTATTTATTCTTTTGGTATTTTTTGTGTGCACCGTGCCCACTTAGCAATTGGAAAAGGAGCATGTTTGTGTGTGCTGAAAAACTCGCGCACCACATCTAAGAAGAAAATCCTGAGCTGCTGATGTGAGTTAGAAGAACCCTAACTCTGTTTCTGGCCTACTAGCTCCCCCTGCTGTCTGAGGAAGGAACACAGAGAAAATAGGGAGGTTTGAAATGTGCTTTGCAGCTTCTCACCTTAATCTTTCCAACTAAAAAAAAAATCCCCCTGGTATGCAAGCTATCTCAGCAGGTGATATTACTCAGACACGGTTTAGGAAAAACAGCAAGATACACATTTTTTTTCTAATGCGGTGCCACAGTAACAGTCCTTACTTGGAGTAATTATGTATCCACAGACATGGAATATTCATCAAAACGTTCAGAAGAGGATCCCTTAGCTCACGAGTCATTAAAATCTGAATAAAATATAAATGACCTTGGTTCATTTTTCAGGTTAGTGTCTCACTCATAAGTATTGAAGTGTTTGAGAACCACCTAAACCGGCAGGCAACCGTTCGAGAGGAATACAGATTATGTAAATGTGAGATTGTGTCCAGTCAACTTCACCTTTTAAGAATGTAATAAATGCTGTGAAAATCATGTCGATGAAAAATACAAAGCGAGGCCTGAAAAATGCTAGATAGCAGATGCACATGACCTTGAAAGATAAGTGGCGTGATGGAGTTATTGATTAGCAATTCCCAGCAGAGTTAGGAATATCAAATGAAAACCACTGCAGTTATTGGGAGTGAAGAAGCTCTGTCTGACTCTTTTATCGTGAAGTTTTTCCAAGTGGGCTAAAGTTGTACTCTTGAAAAAAAAAAAAATGACAAAAGAAGATGATGATTACATTTTTTCACATGCAGAGAGTCTTCCACTGTGAATTTCACACCTAGTATGAGTCCTGTTATGGGCTGCTGAAGTCTCTTCACCCTGTGTTTTTCTGCAGGCTCCACAGCCCACTAAAATGCAAATTGCCACAGGCTGAGAGAAGAGGCTTAATCTGAATGTCTCTCTCTAAACTGGAATTATCAGCTGCCTCTTAATCTTCGAGGTATGAAACATTTAAATTCCATAAGAGCCGCCTACTACGGTGGATTGTACTTTAGCCGCCTACTGGAATGGCTTCCCTGTGCATACTTGGCCATACAGCACACAGCAGTGTGCAGCACACACAGTCTAAGACTTTGTTAAGTGTGTGGGAGCTCATTTTGGCAGTGTTTGACAGTTAAGCTTTTGTTTCTGCAAGCTTTATGTTTGTTAGTGTGAGCTGAGGCTAAGCTCCTCTGAAACAAGGAGAAGGGAGCAAGAGGAGGACATCAAGCATGACAGGGAAAAGTCAGCATAGAAGGTTTGCAATTGTTCACAGGGGTGATAATACCTTCTAAATGTAAGTGTGCTCCCATATGAATCTGCTGTTAACTCCATTTTTAATGAAAGAAATACGGGTCGTAATATTGTTGGCTTATAAAACGCCAGAACAGACAGAGCAGAGCTAAAACTAATATTCAGGAGCGCTGTATAATTTTATAGGCATGAAAATATACAGTATGTGTCTGTGTTCACAAACACATGATGGTCCAATAAACATGTAGAATCACTTCAGAGCTTTGAAAGTCTGCTTTTGTCCCAGCTCTGCCCTCTAATAAACTATGACAGCTGGTTTAGGCCCTCAGTTGTTCCAGGGCAAAACAGCTTTAATCTGGTTTGGGGGCCGTAATGAAATGTGCTGTTCATAAGGCCTGTAACCATATTAGGAGGAGGGAAACTTGATATTGAGGTGGCCTCCATGGCAACAGTGCCTGGAAGTCTGAGTCCAATGTTTGGGAGGATTTTGAAACAGATTCGATGGGCTTGAGGGGAGATGACAATGTGGAGGGGGGGATGTTGAAGTAGTTACATTTGCACAGTGAAAATCCCTTTGGAAATAAAATTAGAATTCCTTCTCTGATCTTTTGGCTGTACAGCACCACACATGTTCGTTTCTACGCAGTCTCAGTGGCATCACTGCACACATGTGTTATACATTGCTCTTATTCGGGACATAACCTAAAAGACTACTGGCTGTAGGTCATACTCAGAATTCTTCTCAGTGTCGTCCTGTCCACAGTAACACTAAGTCAAAATGTCAAAGCAATGGACGTTTTTGCAGAGTCTTTCTTTTCTTTTGCCCCCTGCCCTTAATTGAGCGCGCTGTCACCGGCTCGGGTCAGTAATATGCCCTCTCCTTGCCCACCACGCTGAGGAAATGAACGTTTGTCTCAATGTCCTGGAAACCTGCGGAAGGGCTAAAATGAGCAGTCCCTGAGGGTTTGGCAGCTTTTATAAATCATTTAAGAACAGATCAGAGCGAAAGGAGTTACAGAATCCAAACATCCCTGTCACAGAAACAACAACTCCGAGTGGGGATGAAAACCACCACTAACAAGCCTCACTCAACATCAAAACAAAACATAAGAGACCTCTGGATGCTTTCAAGATAGACTCCAAAGTGGCTGGTTGTGAAGCACAGAGGAGGCTGTCGCAGTAAGTGGAGCGGACCATTTCCATTGGGCTTTACAGGTTACAGATTAGTTACTCTGTAGGATAATGATATTAACCCATAAAGACCCAGTGTTAGTTTTGTAGCAGTTGCTAAATGAATCCTTCTCTATTTCAGGGCAGGGGCAGGCCTCTGCGAAGGCCTGCCAGGGGGGGGCATGGGATCATTCCTGGGTGCTTTTTTTTCTTCAGGTTAGAACATGTAGCAGGTGGAACTAATATTTTAGCGTTGGAGCACCGTGGACTCGTTTTAGAGACGTACAACAAACAAATCTACCGTCATGATGATCTGTGACTAGACTAGACAAAGAGTTTAGGTTTTGGAGAATGAAAAAAGAAAGAGAAACTGTGCAATGTTTCTGCTTTTGCACAGGTTGTTCAAATGTTCAGCTTTGTTTGTTGTTCTAAAAAAAAAAAAAAAGCAACTTTATGCTCATAGTTGTAAGATAATTACGCATTTCCTATTTTTATTTGGAAAAATATTGTCCCAGGGAGCAATCTTGTTGAATTCATTTGTATTCTTCAAGCAAAAAAAAATTGAAGTTATTTTTAATTTGAACAAAAACTTTTTCAAGGAAAAACAAGAACTGTTGTTACAATATTGATGTTTCTTTCAATAAATGTTATAATTACACTGCTGTTGCAATGTTGTTGGCGTTAAGGGGGGCCTGGAGATTTTTTGTCCTCCAAAGGGGGGCCTGAGAGAAAAAGACTCAGAACCACTACTCTATTTTTAACCCTTCTGAAGTGATGTATTACCATTTATTGAAATATTATCCTCTGTATTTGGCTTTTTTTAAGTAAAAATCCCCTAGTTCCCAATATTTAACTTACTAATCATGTTGAGGGTTATTATATCAGAAACGCAGAAAACGGAAGGAAAAGTGATTTTTTTTTCAGCAAAATATATTATTGATTGAATATAAACCAAGCATTTACAACCTCTAACATTGATTCAACTCCATGGGTTTTACTAGTGAATCAATGTTGTAGAAGATGACAGTGTTTCCACGTTCATTACAGAGCTTCTGAACGTCCAAATGGATCATATCTGATGACCATGAAAAGATGACAAACTGCATTTTACACCAATTATTTCCATGGATTGATAGAATTAGTGGATCAATTGTTATTAAACATTTTAGATCAGTAGATGGTTTTGGTTTCCAGCGGCTGTTTGGGTCTTTATGGGTTAATTATGTAACAGACTAAGCCTGTTTATTCCCATGTATTCTGCTGTTGTGACAATGACTGTGGTGTTCCTTCATGTGTGTGTGTGTGTGTGTGTGTGTGTGTGTGTGTGTGTGTGTGTGTGTGTGTGTGTACTGTTTTCTGGGTACCAGCGTGGTACAGCATTGTAACAGGGGTGTAAAGGTGTGTCCTCTGCTATGAAAACACTTGGTATCACTGTCCATTTTCCTGTTTGTCCTCTGTTTCTTTGTCCTCCTTGTGTTCAGGTCAGGTCGAAGTTGCCGCTGTGTGACGTGTGTTTGGCTTCAGTATGGAAGGTTGATGTGTGGGTATCTGGGGCCATGTCCCCACATTGATCAACTCATGGCACAGACCCCAGGTCTGAACACATCAGTTTTGTCCCTCGCCACAAATACTTTTGAAAACTGCATTGGGAAAACAACCTCGATCCCAAAAGTGGCACTTAAGTCCTTTCTAACCTACTGACTTTGAGAGTTTCAGTCACTATAGTAACTGTTAACCTTAACAATAAAAGTCATTTAACATCAAATATGGTGGTCTGAGCTAAAACCAAAGGGTTGAATTTAACCCAATGGGGTGTTGCAATTACCTCATCAGATTAGAATTATTATATTTGATTGAACTTCTCTACAAAACTTTTTAAAGTGGGCAAAAAAGTAGAAAATTACTAAATGCATCCATTTAAATCAACCGTGTACTATAAAATTACAGCCTTTTTCTGATTCCAGATGATAAAATGTTGAAGGGCACTCTCAGAAGGCAGCATCTGAATGGTTGATATTTTTTACATAAAATAAATAATTATATATATATATAAACCCTTTGCAGCCTCCAACATATTTATCAGAGCTGTTATGTGATTATTAGTATTATTTGCCAGTAACT
>JAPTYQ010000009.1:14142609-14153773 GCA_029814465.1 Ostorhinchus cyanosoma
GCCCCCTCCCCCCCCTGTGCATACTCTTCAGTACCCACCTGAGTCTTGTTCATGAAAGGAAATCAAGTGTCATTATCCGCATCTTGCTCTGGCTCTGTTCCTCTGGGTCCTCTGCTCTGTGCCTGTCGCTGTGGAGAAAAGCCACAGCTCAAGCACACACTACCTGTTTGGCTGGTGTTATATTGCTCTACAGTGGACTAGATATCAGGATGGAACCACATTTGCATTTTAATTTTATATTCTGCACCATAGCCTCCACATTTTAACTACTTTGTGCTTGTTTAATGGTCCTTGGTGAAATGAATGTGCGAGTTTATAATAAACAAAGGATTTCATTATGCAAATACGGACCTGAGTCAGACCCTGGACTTGTAAAAATATTTGTGTGGATGTTTGCTGATTTAGAATCTGTCAGGTTCAGGTTTTCCACACGAAACAAGAGTTGCTGAAGAGGAATATGTTCAAGTGTTATTGGATTAGCTTTAGCAGGACTCTGCAGCTGTAGGGAATACAGATGCATGTGTGTTGTTAAGATGTACAGCTGTGCTCATAAGTTTACATACCCTAGCAGAATTTATGATTCTTTGGTCATTTTTCAGAGAATATGAACGATAATACAAAAACTTTAATTTCACTCATAGTTAGTGGTTTGGTGAATCCATTTATTATCAAACAAATGTGTTTGCTCTTTTTAAATCATACTGACAACAGAAACTATCCAAATGACCCTGATCATAAGTTTACATACCCCGCACTAGAAAAACAAATGCCCCTCTAAAAACAAGTTTAAAAAAATGAATACAAGATTGTTTTTGCTCGAATTAAGCAGAAAAAAAAATCTGCCAATGAAACAAGTGAAAATGATCTTGGTAAGATTTCTTGAAATAAGGTTTTCCAGATCTATTGTCTAAAAAAAAGCTCTTATATGTCACTGAAAAGTTACTCTTTAGGTGATTCTGTCTTTTGTTTTTAAAATATGATGAGATATTTTGACTAGAAATAAGAAAAATACATTTGGTAAGATTTAGATTTTTTTTCCAGTGTAGTTCTTCATCCTCTGTATTGGCCCCGCCCCTTTAACATCACTGACAGATGGAAGTCTTTTGTGGTAGTTGTGGATCAGATGCTATTTTCTCAGATGCTAAAGCTGCCCATTCTTCTTACTAAAACACCTTCAGTTCCTTTCAGATTTTAGGTTTTCTTGCATGAACTGCATGTTTGACTCCTCCCCAAAGTAGTTCAATGATACTGAGGTCAGACTGAGATGGACACTCCTTCACCTGCACTTTTTTTCTGCTGTTCCATTGACAGGTGGACTTGGCCTTATGTTTTGGGTCATCGTCATGTTGAAACATCCAGGACCATCCCATGAGCATCCAGTCAGGGTATGTAAACTTATGAGCACCACGGTACATTTAACCATTTAACTACTTTCATAGGCTAAATATATATGTCACTATCTCATCACGAGGAGGTGCATTCCAGCTGATTAAAAAAAAAAAACATGAATAAAGTAATGAGTAAATAATTGTGAATACTGATAACACGAGTGCCGTGGATTACAAATTCTTCTGAACACATTTCAATTTAGATAAAACTGGTATAGAGTGAATTCAGCTGAGGAGATAATGATTTGTTGATGCTGTAAACATAAGTTTTGAGTTTTATTGATGGATAGCAGTGAAGATGCTCTGAAAACATATAGTCAAAGATTTTTCTTAGCAGCAACCATCTGGTGGGTAAAATGATCCTCATAATGTCCGACATCTGTTGTCTAGTGAAGTTGCTGTTAATAAATATTTACTTTGCATTTTTCTTCTGAGAATCTTTTGAAGTCTTTGTTCCTAAGTACACTATATAGATTAGGATTTTTTAAAGACCGCTGTAGTTTAATTTTGTAAACACAATTCAGCAGATTCAGTTGCCTTTTATTTGCAGAACCTTATGTCCTGAGTTCATTCTGACAACAGTAAAATGTAGAATAGGCACATTAATCTTAGGGTAATGTGACTTTCGAAGAGGAAGGGGACATCCACAATTATGTGAAGCATTTCATGGCATTTCCTTCAAAGCACCGCAGCACTGAAACTAAGACTAACAACATAAATGCCTTGCAAGAGCAGGCAGCTTTTAGCTCCTGAATGATGCAACAGAGAGTAGAGTTTGTTAATGTCAGCTCGCTTCATGTTCCTTTTCCGCAGCAAATTATAAGAAAGTGTGTTCCTCCGCAACACAGCCTGATCAGTTTGTCATAATGAGAGCTTTCTGAAGCGAGCAGAGCCGAGAGCACAGTGGGAACAACATGAATTATCCCTCCACCCGTTAACTAAGCAGAGTGGTGATGGTACTCAACCTTTTCTCTTACTAGCGATTCAGAACGTGATTCTGTTCACTCGCTATTCACTGACTAAACTTTCCGAGGGGCGCAGAGAAGTAAAACTCTTTCATTATGCTCAACAATGACGGCAGCCGAACATCCCGAGCAGATGCAGTCGAAAATATCATCCTTTAAAAACCTAATAACCTCACCAAGCACATTATCGCACAGCAACCACTGTCTGAATTTTGACCCGATTCACAGTCCCAGAAAAAGGGTGAAAATGCGGATTCATCAGGAGTGGTAAACAAAAGGAGCCCTCGGTGACAGAATGATAACGGAAAATCAAAAGTGTGAAGAAAGACCTGGCATGACTTTCCCAGCTTGTCTACCTCTAACTTAATAATACCTTCCAAAGGTCACATTTGTTTTGGCTTTTAGTCTGTTAAATGTCACATAGAGAGCAGCTTTAGTATTCCTTAAATAGCCAGTGCCATCAAAGAAATACTTAACTGTCTGAGAGGAATGTCACATATGGTCTCACAAAAGACAACACCTGCTAATGGAGGTGTGTAGTCCCCCAGACTTCCTCATTGGTGACTCACAGAGGCGTGGGTGACTTGTTATTCGGTTGATGTGTGAGAGAGAGAGAGTGCACTGTGGAAAGTTTCTGCAGGTTTGATTTTTCTATCTTAAGTAGTGTCTGAGCACATTAAAGCCCTACCAGCTGGTTATACATTTGTGCACACTCCAAGGAGAGCGTTTTTTCTTTCTTTCTTTCTTTTTTTTGTTTTGTTTTATTATTATCATTATGCATAATGTGAATACCTGAATTAGTGTCCTGACATTCAGGAAATTGCTGAAGAATAAGAGGCAAATTTGCCGCTCAAGTCCTTTCAAAGGCACTATTGTGGAGATTTTCTGAAGTTAATCTCCTTTGGAATGTTAAATAATAGACTTTACTTAACCCTTAACGACCCAGAACTATTTTCATGCTGACTTTTAAATGTATTTATCTCCACATTTAACCTTTCCTTTGTAATTTATTGCTTTATTACGATATTATCCTCTGCATTTTGCAAGGTTTGGTGAAAATCTGCTGTTTTCTTGTATTCAGTTTACTGACCATGCAGATGGTCATTAAAGCTCTGACTAACTTCAAAGGTTATTATATCAAAGACCAGTGGAAAATGAAAAAAAGGTGATTTTTGTAAGCAAAAAATATCATTAACTGAACATAAAAACAACTGTGTACAACCGCTATCGTTTCTCAAACTACATGAGTTTTATTGGTGAATCAGTGTGTTCACTAACAGAGACACTGAACATCCAAATAATACATGTTTGATGCTGCTGAAAAGCTGAGAAACTGAATCTTATCTGATTTATTTACATATATTGATGGAATTAGTGGATCAAAAGTGAAGTGGGATCAGTAAGTGCTTTGGTTTGTCGTAGTTGAGGTTGAAGTCTTTAAGAGTTAAACATAAAGTGAAACAAAAAATACCTCCAGACCTTTAATGAGCTGGTGAAGTTTGTGGTCAGTGATAATTCAGCGGTTGTCTCAGTGTCATAGAGGTTCCAGATAAATTATCAGTCTCAAATTCCTGCTCTTCAAGCAAAGAAATTGATGTCCCTCGTCGTTGCATCCCTCCGTTTGCCTCTTCACAAAGCAGCGCGTTGTGTCAGAACAGCCTTCAGTGTTTTTTCAAATCTCTACTTCACTCTTTCCCTTTGACACCTGCCATTCTCCTGCTCTCCTCTTCCTTTTTAAGACCTTTTTTCACCCTCCAAAGTAAAAATGCTTCCCTTACTGTGTGAAAGAAATAGAGGTTTGGAGATTTTTGTCTGACTTGCCACCTGACCTCACTTCTTCCCTGATATGAAAAAGAACCAAACCTTTACTGCCAGTAATCTAAAGCATTTGTCAACATTTAATAGCATTTTGAACTGATGAATTAGCCTGCTTTTCAAAAGTAAAACCGTAGATGAGAGATGTGCAACGGTGCTGCAAAGATTTCAAAGGGATTTCAGTTTTGTGAATATAACCACATTAGTTCAAGGAAAAGTCCTCAGATTTAGTCATGAAAGCTTGAAGAAATGGCACAGAAAGACTGGAGCAGCACAGAGACCACGCTCATGGACAGAAATGGCTTCATTCGTACAATTCCTGTCAATCACAAAGATCTCATTGTTGCCTAGTTTTGCTCTGGCTTATTTATTTTTCTATTTTTTTCTGCTTTTGGCTGAAGACAGTCTCAATAAGTCGGTCACAATGTGTCCCCATGTGCTTCGACGCCAGCCAGTTTCCATTGTCCTCCTTCTACCAGTGATTTGCATATAACGGGCCATTGGTTTAATCAACACTACTTCGCATATTTCGGTCTTGTAATTGCAACAAATAGTGAAATCGTCTAAATAAACAGCAGTCAATGAAGCACAGAGCAGTTTGAGAAACACCTTCAGCTCATTAAACGCTATTAAGAGTAAAGTCTACAATCTAACACTATTTAAAGATAGTGTTGTTGCTGCTGCTTTGTGTTGAATCTGCAGAAAACGCTAGAACCACTATGACTTTTTGTGACGATGGCTGAATATACTGGGGTCTAGAAACGTTAAAAAACACTTGAAATAGGATTAATCCATATTGTTACCCTGCCCCCCCAAAGAGGAGCTGAGGGTATTGTTTTTGTTTTGTTTTGTTTTGTGTTTTTTTGTCTGGTTTTCAGCAACTTTACACAAAAACTTCTGGACCAATTTCCATGAAATTTTCCAAAAAGGTATGAGATGTTCCAGAATAGATCCCATAAAATTTGGGTCAATGTAGGTCAAAGATCAAGGTCAAGATCACCAAAAATGTGTATTCGCAATGATAAGAGATAGGGCAAATCAGGTCAAATGTTTGCAAGGGGCGGGGTTTGTTGTGCCTGGCACCACTTTTTGTGACTATTGTAAATGTAGTCTTTAGTTTAGTTCTTTATACAGTCAGGGGTACAGCTAAAAGTACATTTGTTTGGACAGATAACAATATAATAATAAAAAATAGCTCAGAGTTGAATTTCAGAGCCGATATCTATCCATTTTTATCTGCATTTTTTTGCATTTTTATCTGTTTTTTTTTTGTTTATCTGCACTTATCTCACTTTTTTTTAGCAATGCTTTCAGCAATGTTTTAGCAATGTGTTTTTACTGTGATTCTAGGTGTCTAGTATGACTTTGGGGTTTGGCTTCTTCATTTATTTATTCATTATTTATTTTATGCTGGGCCTGAGGAACAAATTTCGTTCTTTTATATTTTTTTACATGTTGAATGGCAATACGGTCAAGCTTGAACCTTGAACCTTAATTTTCCATGTTTTCTTGATAATAACCAAAATCACTTCAGTTCTTATATCAATATCTATGGCACTTTTATTCATTCCATGTTTACTTTTCTGCCTGTTTTAGTCACATGATCCACACAGGAGTTAGTATTTGATTGCATAACCATAGTTTTTGATGACTCTTTGTGCTCTAATAATTTTTTATGCAACTGTATGTTAGAAATTAAGATATTTTACACAGCACAAAGCAGACAGTCGCACTGGTGGGAATTTATGGCTATCATTGCTATTCCAGTGCTGCACAATCCAAATAAGAGAGACATAAATGCTGTGCATGAAAATTATGCAAGTTGTTGTCAGGAGTAATTCAAAAAGAACACAAAAAAGGGAGAAAGTAAGCATTAGTTGCATTATGCAAAGTAGAGAGGATGTATATTTAAAACAAGAAATATATTATGTCGGTACTGTCAGCAGTGAAAAATAAGTCAAAGTAAATTTTAGCAATGCTTTATTTTTTAACAAGTATTTTACATACCATTCTAACTTTGTTTGGATAATAAGAATTGTGACCAGTGCTGATGTAGTCATTAGTCTGGCCTCTTTATTGGAAATGAAAATATACTTTACATAACATAAAGCACACTCAGACAGTTGCAGAGGTGGAAAACGCAGGTTATTTGTGAGGAAATTAGGTATTCTCCCCCAATGTGGACAAAGACAGAGATAACTGCTTTGCGAGGAAATTATGCTTGCTGTGTCGGTGGTGATTTAACAAAGAAAAAACAGGTGAAAAGTTCAAATTGGAGCAAAGGGGAAAGGGCACCGAAACCGAGTGGAAGCGTCTGACCTGAAAAACAAACATGTTTCTTTTCTGTAACATCTTACCACCCAGAGAATGGTTTAATAAAAAGGTGTTACTAGTGCAAAACAAAACATAACCAAGGTTTTATACCGACTCTGGCCTGAAGAATATGATTGAAATATTGATGATAATAAGTGGGCATTGGATTGTGAATATTTTATCACTAAAAACATCAAACAGAAAAGTGAAGCCAGCTTAGTATTTGCAGCTGTCAAGGATTCTTCACAGTATTTCAGTAGTTTAGAAAAAGTTGAGACGATGATGAGAATAGAGCGACGCAGAACCAAACTCTCGTCAGTTAGTTTGATATAACAATGTGCAGAAGAAGAAACAGCAGCACATCACAGCCATGCACTTCCCTGTATTCATAAACCCCCTGTGTATGTTAGTACATTTCTGTTAATGTTAATAATTGATGATGTCTTGTAAATAAATTCACAAACCTGTCAGTCATCGTGCGGCTTAACGATTAAATCCGATTGTTAAAGAAAATCACAATATAGTTTTCTTTACAGTCGAACTGAGGGGATCCAGCATTAATGTTTAAACTCCAGTCTCAGTAACATCTGTCTCATTCATTGATGACATTAATAAGTTTAAAATTTCATCTTGTCTTGTAAAGCATGTTATTATATTTTCTAAGTAGTAGGTCATTTGGGTTTTAAAACATTTCCACAGTTTTAATCACCTCTATGATGTATTTATTTCAGCATCAGAGGAAATTTTTTACCCAGATTTCATCCGGATGGAGCAGAGGATAGTCAAGCTCTTATTTTACTTTAAAATGCATGACATGCAGGCATAACATCGAAACTTTTCCCTTTAAAAAGTTTTCATGTGGTCATTTTAACCAATCACCAAAAATGAAGGTCAACACTTTGGTGAAAAGGGGAAAAAAAATATATTGACAAAAAATTGCTTGTGCTGCCCAGGAAATGGAAATGAAAGCATCTTGTAACAAAAATACACTTAATAATGCAAAGATCAGACACTGGTCATATGTCTGTGTATATTAAAATAACTTGCAATTTCCAGCCTTGGTGCAGTCATAAATACATTATGTCGTTGTGTCTGTCTCTGTCTTATTATTTGTGTCTTTAAACTAAAATAGCTCTTTTTTTTTTTTTGAACTGACATATTGAAATTGCTGCTCTCCTTATTAGTCTCCTTTGATTTGCTTCAGAGACACTACCATCAGTGAGGCATCACTCAGTAAATCATAGTGAAGGGTTACAACAAGCCAACGGAAGTGTGAAAAAAACAATTTACATAAGGAAAACGATGATGCAGATAGTTTCTCCTATCTGAGAGATAAAGCTCGCTGAGACTGCCGAGATCATCAGGGAGTGAGAGAGAGAAAAGACAAGATTAAATACCCTACGCACCAAAAAGATTGGACACGTTCTTTTCGACAGCGTGGAGTCTAAATACGCTGGGTCCCTCAGGAGGAGTTTGAGGATAAGAGGACGGAGGAACATGGCGGCACGCTTCAGAATCAGGTGGTGAGACTTGGACTTGCGGGTGGTTGTTCTTGAACACAACAGATGGTGTTAAGTGTTAAATGTTAAAAAACAGATGAACCAGTAAACTCATTAAGCCTGGCTCATGGGTCAAGAGCGTCATGCCAAGAATGAGAGAGAGTGCTCCCCCAAATCAAGAACTCCACAGGGGAGAATTAATTTTAAATCGGTGTGTTCCTAAACTTGACGGCGCAACAACATGTTTCCAGCTTTGAAGGGTTTTCCGCAATTTCGCAGCGCTGTTCACAGATTCTGTTATTTGCAGCCTGTAGTTGGTATTGTGAAAGTGGCATATGATTCCAATGTTTCCCTCTATCTCTGACATTTTCTCTTGGGCCCGCAGACTAATAACTATGCATTACTATACCCCCCCACCCCACCCCCACTCATCATGAGGCTTTCACCAGCTCATTTGTACTCACAGGATTCTCCTTAGCAATGCCATTTATGCTAACCAGAACACAATGCAAGCATGATCAGGGTTAATTAAGCCTGCAAAAAGCTTTTTGATTCCGGGTCTGCCCATAATATTTGTGGTGAGCCGCCTGTAAGCCCGTGCAATATCACACAGCCATGCTGTTAGCAAAACTAAAGCAAGTCTTAATTGCATGCAAATAAGAATGACCTTAGTTCAAGATTTAATCACATCACAGGGCTCGAGACCAGAAGTAAATGCAGCAGGACAATATACTTCACTAAGAGCATCTTAATGACATGACTGGTGTTTGTGAAAACTTGTTGAAACCACAAGAAAGACTTTATTTTTTCACATCAGCAGTCTCCAAGCTGTCATTAAAGTTATATGATTCATGTTTGGAGTCTGGCAGTCCTTCCTCTCATCACCCATTTTTCATCCTGAGTTCCAAAACTCTCTTTCTCCAGTCCTTCAATCCCGAGTCAGGTCTGATCTGTTGCTCTCCTCTATTCCCTTACCTCCCTCAGCCATCTGTCATGGTAGGGTCCTTCCTGCCAAGCGTCTCCTTTGAAAAGATTTTAAAGCTCATACTGTCTCATAATCAACATTTTTTCAACACAAATTAAAAGAGAATAGCATGGAAACAGCCCATGTTAGAGTTTAAATGGAAAACCTGAGTATCCTCGACTGCTTTATTGTCAAGATGTATGAAAGCTGGAACAGATTGAAGTCAACAAGAAGAGCTTTGTTTGGTTGTTCAGCAACTTTGTTCAGTTCAACAAAGATTTTATTGTTGCACTCAATCTGTTCAACAACTTTTGTACATCCTGATGATACAACAGCCAACTCTACTCAGATTTGTTATTTAAAATCTAACAAACACCATTTCAGGGTTGTTTTCCTTTACTTTCAGCTCCTATAATCACTACATTTCAGTCCCTACTCACAGATATTATTTTCGTTGCATTATTACCTTGGTTACAGGATCAATCTATTTGCCTCTGTCAGTCAGCAGGATTATAGAAACTCTACTGCAGTGATTTTCATAAAACTTAGTGGAAGAGCAGAGCATAGGCCAAAGGCAAACTCACATTTTTGGAGCAGATTCACAAAAAGTAGCAGAGGCCAGAAATGTTTCTCACTTTCTGTAACATTGGAGAGCCTGAGGTTAACTCAGAGCTTAGAATGGTAACATTCATTCATTCATTTTCTGTAACTACTTAATCCTCTGTAGTGTCACTGGGGCTGGAGCGGATCCCAGTCCCACCAGGCAAAGGCAGGGCGTGCCCTGAACGCATCACCAGTTCATCACAGGGCTGACATATAGACAAACTATCCACTGATGCATTCACAGAATACAATAAAAAATAGCAATTATTAAGGCTGTCACAATTAATGCAGAATATTAATATTATTATCATTATTATTAATCCATCATCATGATTAATCTGATTAAAAATTTTAATGCAATTTAACCCATAGGCAGTGCAGGATGACTCTAAATGTCTCTGCCAATGTATTTGGGGCAGTTTGTCCAAGTGGATTTAGCATCGCACATGTGCACATGGGTAGTTGATCCGGTAGTGACAGGCAGCAGAACCAGCCCATAAAGATGGAAGATGCTAAACAGCACGTTGTCCCTCTGGATGGAAATATGAGGACAAAAAAACCCAAAAAACAAGACGGAACAGTTGTTTACAGTTGTTTTGTTGAAACTGTTTAAGGTGTTGAAAGATTTCTTGAAATAAGATTTTCAAGAACTATTATCCAGAAAAAAAATTCTTATATTTCACTGAAGAGTTCCTCTGTAGGTGATTATGTCTTATTTTAAGTGTGATGAGATATTTGGACTAGAAATGAGAAAAATACACTTGGTAAGAAGACCATTTTTTCAGTGTGGAGGAGAAGCTGGAGGAGAGGCTGGAAATTCACAGGTGAGGTTAAATAATGAGAGTAATCATGAGAGTAACACTGCAGAATGCATTCCATTCTTGAACTCTCTTTAGTTATTTAGATATGCATTATAAGCATGTCAATTACTGATTTTTATTTCTGACTGACTGACTGCTTGTTTGATCAGCTCTACATGACATGAAATTATGATTGCAAATGCTAAAAAAACCCATCAACTTTCAGGAGTGCTGCCTTGGAGCACTTTTGTGTCCTCACCAATGTCGAAATCAAACCTACTCCCTTGAATCAGTCTCATTAAAACTTTTAATCGTTTGACAGCACTAGTAGTAATAAACAGACTATAAAAGCAAAGAGGTGTAACTGTGATACTTTTTGACTCTACCTTTCAGTCCAACATCACAGAGGTGTATCTGTGCTGCTAACCACTGATGTTTCCACGGAACAAAGATGCCCTTGATTATCGTGGCTGCTGTTAACTGGGAAATTTCCCCATAGTGGAATAAATAAAGTCCATCTCATCTCATCTTATCTCATCTTATGTCATCTTACCTCATCTTATCTTATCTTGTCGTCTTGTCTTGTCTTGTCTCGTCTCGTCTTGTCTCGTCTCATGTCATCTTAACTCGTCTTGTCTCGTCTTATTTTGTCTTATCTTATCTTATCTTGTCTTGTCTTGTCTTGTCTTGTCTTATGTCATCTTATCTCGTCTTATCTCGTCTTGTCTCGTCTTATCTCGTCTTATCTCATCTTATCTCATCTTATCTTATCTTATCTTATCTTATCTTATCTTATCTTATCTTATCTTATCTTATC
>JAPTYQ010000009.1:14180016-14192685 GCA_029814465.1 Ostorhinchus cyanosoma
GGTTTTATTTGTGAATGATGTTGTAGAGGATGATTGTTTTTCTACATTCACTGTGGAGCCTCTGTTTGTCCAAAAAAGCCATAGTGGATTCTGCTGCATGTATTGATAGGATGAGTGCTTCAAAGTCATTAGATATCTGAGTCATTCAGTCATTGTTGGGTGTTTGGTTCTTTACTGATTAAAATGCAATGCATTTAAATAGACAGTGTTTATTTCTTAAAAATAGATGTGAAATGTATTTGTAAGACAAAGTAAGATCAGTTCATGCAGTAGAAAAACACAAATCCACTTATATAGAAAACAACAAATATGTTTTTGATTTAAAACAGTAAAGCAAATATGCACAACTGTTCCACTGCAACCCTTTGCACTTCTAAATCACAAACATAGTAATGGGACACAAAAGATTGATTTTTACATTTGAAAATGTCACCTGTAATAATAAATACATATCAGATGAAATCTGAGGTACTTGTACTTCATATTTCTACTCCACTACACGTCTGTGAAGTTGCACTTTTCTTAAATCATAATCTTTCATACACTTCCTGTCAAGTGAAAATCAGGTCAAGTTAATAAACTCTTTAAAATCAATTGTGGAATTACTAGAAAAAGCATTTTCACATGGATCAAAACAGGCCTGTTTTTCTGAGCTCATAGACAAACTGCACATACCCACATGTAATAGTTTCTTTCCATTTTACGGTTTTGCCAGGTTTATTTCTTCATTTGACCACGAGGTGTCAGCATTTAGCCAGAGGCATATATTAAATATGAAGCCTTCACTAAATGAGGTCCTCTGCGTTTCTTTCAAACTTGTGCATTTCAGTGCCCATTCCACAGGTACTTATGAACCCCATATCACCACAAATACAACTGAACTGGTCCCTCTGCTCTTAAGACCAGAGGATGTTTCAACTTTGGATATTTTCTATGTACTATTGTGAATAAAATACACATAACAAGGTTTGTAAATCATTGTTTAAATTTCAAATTGGAACTTTTCAGAAGTGGGTTTGTATTTTTAGTACAGTTGATACAGTATATGAATACTTACTCCACTACCATCCTCAAATCCACTGCTATTACCACCTTGTCACTAGGTGTCAGCAGTAACGTACTATTACTATACTAGGCATAATCCAGAACAGAAATAATGCCAAATGTTGAGTCTTTCCTGTCTCAGTTATGCCTGTTTTAATACAACTTTGAAATATGAAACACATACATTTATTATCTTAAACAAAAAATCTTTATTATTGGTAGAACCATGTCATCGTACAGTATATTCAAACATACAACACAGTCGAAAACAATTCTGTGATGTATTCCAAATAGAAAATAGTCCAGTTAATTACAATGAAATGCCTCCAAAAAGAAAAATATAGCTAATGCTTAAAAAAGTACAGTATAATAAGCTGCCAGTGAGAAATCTAGGGGTGAAAAGAAGTCATGATATTTCCACACCAACTCTAACAATGCGTAACTAACTTTAACAGTATAATCCAAACTAACACAACAAACAATACAGTTTTGGTGTCAGTTACAAAAATAAAAGCTTATCTTTGGAAATGTAAATGTTTTGCAGACTGAAGAAATTAATTTTCTATTTGTTTCACTGCATCCTTGTTTTTTCTCACCTCCTCAAGCTTCTTGTCCTATTGTGTGCAGAAAACAGAGAAATTATAAGATGTCAGTATAGTTTTCACTTTTACCCACATTCAAAAATAAGGTAACTCTTCATGTCTTCATGAGCTTACCTTCTCCTTGAACTTCTCACTGAGAGCTGCCATCTGTGCAGCACGGTTCTCTTTGTTTGCTTCCATTTTCTGGTTGAGCTTCTCTTGTGTCATCTTGCTAAAGTTGCAGTTTTCCTCGATAGCCTTTTGGATCACTTCCTTCTCATGCTCACGTTTCTCAGCAAAGTGTTTCAGCACTTCTGCCTCATGGCTCTGACAAAAAACAATGTAACCCAATGTAAATTCTCCATACATATTTTACACTTCAAGATCAAATTTAACCAAGGTTGTTCTTTCACGACTGAAGTGATTGCTAAAAGATACCTTGCGTCTCTCCTCTGCAGCTTTAAGTTTTTGCTTAATCTCATCCAGTGATGTTTCCTTTTTCCTAAGAGGGGACAAAGGAAATTCCCCCTTGGCATCTGGAGTTGGAGGACTCAGGATAAGCTCAAATGCTTGACCCGAAGTGCGCTTGTTCAGCTCCTTTACTTGGATATCTGTAAAACACAAATTTGCTAGCAGTGAATAGTGCAAATTATGGCAGATGTGTAAGTGTGAGACCGGAGGTTGAGTGGAGTCAAAAACAAAGGGTTCTATTTTCCCTTTATTGAAGAAGAAAGAAAGATGGGACAAAACAAATAGTGTTAAGTGCTTTTTCTCAGATCATTGCTACAACATGCTGCACCAACCACATCAAACTACTTCACTTACTGGTATGTGTTATAATAACATGTTTACAGTGAGTCTGCACACTGTTTTCATTAAACACATAGCAACATAGCTTTGTGTACATTATTTTTTAGTTGGCAGTTCTATTAACAGTTCGTTGTGTTTTTGTTTTACTTCTGAGGGATGTATTGAAAAATGTCTGCACTACATCCTTCTCAGGTGGAATCAATTATGTCTTCAGTATTTTTAATAACTTGTCTGGAATGTAATTCTTCTCAGCATCAACCCAATCAGGTAAATGTTTATGTAGTTTTCCTACCTCCAGAGGCATCCATTTCAGCAGAATTGTTGTCTTTAATGCCACTGCAAAAAAAAAAAAGAAAATATAAGAAAACAGATTACTGTGAAGCAATGCCTCAGAATGTACACACATTTCACTTGGTTCAACTTGTTCGGCCTCATTACGGATACTCCTGAGGATGACCACAAATGTATACATATATTGTTTACATGCACGTACTTTAACATTTATAACATATAATATGATGTGTATTCTTGCACTATTTCTATCTAGCTTGTTTGTTTTTTTTTTCTTGATAAATATGTGGCATTAAATGGACAGCAAAGCAAAAATGTCATTATACTAGGAGCATGTTTCCTCACTGTGCATATGAAAAATAATGAATCTATAGTATTGAGATAAATACACAGCAGTAGGAGCAGGAAAGTTTATTACTGAAGTTATAATATAAGGTTATATAATCTGTAGGTTAACAGCCACAACATGTCATAACATGGCTGACAGGATAGGTTTTCCACCTCACTGATGCTTCAGCCTCAATGGAGCCATTACTTTAGAGACAATGGTCTGAGTCCAGGTCATGTTAATGATCAGTAGTAAATGTTCACGGTGAAAACTCACTGCTGGAGACTACACATGATGATAATGTAACATTACATCAAATGGTGGGGGGAGGGGGGACAATAGAAAAGCCATGTACCTCATTAAGCACAGGCATTAAAAATATAAATGTAAGTGTTTTTGTTTGTTTTATGTTCATTTAAGTTCTTAAATTTCCGTGCAAATAAAGTGAGTACACCACCATTGACCCACTACATGCACCTAGCTTAACTGAGTGTCGATGTTAACGTTTATTTCAGTTACATAACATTGACTTCACACATAACTTTGTAATAAATGAAAGGATTTTCTTGCTTTGAAACATAATAAAAGTTAGAGTAAAACATAAATGAATGCAGATACGTTTTTAATATTTTCCAAAGCTTCATGGAACCTTCCCGAATTGCTTATCCACCATAATTGTTTACCGAATCAACAAAGTTAATAATCCTAAACACAACAATAGGTGATGCTGAGCAGAAACCTGGATCCTAAAAAGGTCCGTGAATCCATCTTAAACCCTTCAGCTTCTGTGTTTGAGTGGTCCAAAAGCCTGGTTAAATATATGCATAAAAGCATTGTTCTCACCGTCAAGTGCTTCAGATCAGTCGACCCTCCTCCAACTTCTTTTCTTCTCTTTCTACACCGCCAACATCTGCACCTTCGCGCAAAAACCCAGCGCCCCTGAACGTCACCGCAGATGTGGGCGTTCATTGGTCTGAATCCACCAATCACAGACGTCCTTTCAAGTTTGCGCGGTAGGAGCTCCTGGCCAAAATAACAGACACAAAACACGTGACAGAAAAGCACTGATACCCCTGTTCTTTCACCTACCAAGGCCTAGAACTATTTTTTGTGGTGACTTCCAAATGAGTTCCCTATATTTAACTATTACCAAGTGATTTATTACCATTTATAATATTAATAGATAGATCCTATTTTATTTATTACCATACCAACTTTATTTATAAAACACTTTAAAAACATTACAGCTGCCTAAAGTGCCATACACAAATCATAAAACAAGGGAATGAATAAGTCAAACAGTGGTAACACAAGATGCAAAGCAGGCTAAGAAGAAAATACAACCATCATAAAAACAAAGACAAATTAAAATCATCTGTCGATAAATTCTCCGAGTAAATTCAAAGGTTATATTGTCAAAACAGAAAATTGAAGAAAACACGAATGTTGCAGAAGACAATGGTGTTTCCATGATCACAGAAACTACAAATGCATTCACAAAATACATCTGATGTTGCTGAAATTCTGAGAAGCTACTGAATTATTTCACTGTATTGATAAGATTAGTGGATCAAAAGTTCTTTTTAAGATCAGTTGAATCTTTTGGGTCTTCAGGGGTTAACAAAGGCCGGATTGTGTACAACATGTAATTATTCTGGAAGTAGAAGTAGTGTTCAGATCCAGTGGTACAAGTACTTATACTTTACTTTCTTATACTTTATTTATTAGGGACCATGTACAATTTTAAATATAATTTTTGACATTTGATGCATCATACCTTTGGCTAATTTACATCTGCAGGCCCCACCACAATAAAAACAGAAGTCAACATAGTAACGTTACAGTAAAACAGTCTGCTACATTAAAGTTTTGTTGCATTTTGAGCCGTATGCGTAAGACTGAGGACATTCTAGGCATGTCAGATATTGTTTATAGTTTAATCTACAGAAATATATCATATCCATGTTTTAAGCAATGCTAAAATGCAAGACGCACATATATGTAAAAAGTCATTTTTTTCATGAACTCTGAAAGATAGCCATTCTCAGTTTTTGTGAAAATACATTTTCCAGCTACTTGTTGCTATTGTTAAAGAGCTTATTTACCTTTAGAGTCAGACTAAACTACTTTTCTAATCGGTTCCAGGGGGACATCATTTGTGATTTTAAAATAGTATTTGCAGAGATTTGTATGGAAGATGCAAATAAGAATTTACAATGACAGTGTAGACTGTATGGCTAAATGGTGCTACGCAGTGTTTTAAATAGGACTCAGCTTCATTTAAAAAAGAAAAAAAGAAAGAAAGAAACTATTGTATGTATCAAAGGCATATGTTGTTTGTTGTCCTGCTTTACATTACTCAAACTAGAACTGACTTATGACATAATGATGATGATGATTTTATTATTACACATATTGGGCGTTTTCTATTAATACCATTAGCTTTGGTCTTCAGTTCCATGCAGGTGCACACCATTTAAAGCCCTACTAAAGCGTCTTATTATCCACTGTGCTCTGCAGCAACCACAGGGATGAAAGACAGCACTTGTACAACACAATAGATTCAACAACATTATAGGCTACCTTTCATGTTGAGATATGCTGTGAACAGTGGACAGTGAACAGATGGACAGATTTACAAACAATGGTGCAGTTCGTCATAGCATTAAAAGCCTGTGCATGTGCACGTATGCATGCTACAAATACACAAATAAAAGTAATAAAACAAACCAAAAAAAATCTAAATTGTAAATGGTATAATTTGTAAACTTTTATTGAAAGCGCCGATAGTCTTTATAAAAACTACTAAAGACTCTTATTTTGAAAGTCGGTCGAGGAAATTCCGGTTTGGTGTTTTTTGTGTTTGTTTTGAGAAAACGAGAAGCGACGGAAACAGACCATTAATTTCACCGATTACAAGTCAAAATGGGGGCTTGTCTGGCCTTGTGTTCTTTAGCCAGCTGTGTAAGTATCTTATTTTAATACCAATTCCGTTTCCGATATTAACAGATACATGAGATACATTTTGTACATTCAAGACGTTAGATCAGCTCGCTAGCTAAAATGCTTCTCGTAGGAGTTACAGTTGATGCTAATATAACCTCGCTAAATATATCTGTCATACAACGCCTAACATTTTAGGGAAGTTGGCGTCATCTCATTATTAATAACAAGATAATAATATTATTATTGAGGAAGTTGACAAAACAATGCGCTGACACTAGGTAAACTCACGGTAAAACCAGTTAACCTGGTTATTACTTACACATTAAACATTGCTTAGCTTTATATTAGGATTATTCTCAAGAAAATAACATCCCTGTCTCTTAACATTTGTTTTTGGTTAAATAAAATATACTAGTAGCCAAGTCACTGTCATTATGCTTAGTAATAAAGGTGGTATTTGTTTTTTCACTGTGTAGACTGACTCCAGGCATCATAAATGTCTTTATAAACAGGACATTGTACCCTGGATTTTGTTAAACTGGAATAACGTCAGGTGTCATGAAGTCCTGTAGCTAGAGCTGAGTCATGTAGGATGCTCATGTGCTTGGATTCTGTACTGGAAACTAATTACCAAGATCAATTATTTACCAGCTAAGTATTTCTACTGTCAGGAGCTCTTTTTATAGTTGGTCATCTGCCTAAGCAGCAGCCTACAGGCATTCACTGTCATACATTTCCAGATGTATGTCCGCTGAAAGCCTGAACTTTGTCTTTTTCCTCCTATTTCATGTAATCCTTTTCATCACCCACAGGCCTCCTGTCTGTGTGGCTCAGCACCATGCCTCCTCTGTGGCTGCTGTCCCTCCTCCAATAATTCTACCATCACACGACTGGTTTTCTCTTTCTTCTTGTTGCTGGGAACCATGGTGTCTGTCATTATGATCCTTCCAGGAATGGAAACTCAGTTACGCAAAGTGAGACCACTGCTTTTAATTACATTGCATTTGAATATTTATTATGTTACAACATGCAGTGAACATTACACTTCAAGCATTGATTTGGAGTTGTTGAAATATTGTTTGTGTTTGCTGTGCATTTTTACTTTTATTATAATATAAAAAGGGGATTGCATGTAGATGTGTAGTTGCTAGATGTTTAAAGAAGAGGAAGTCTAATCTTTACACAGAAAATCATCATTAGCTTATCATGAATAACTGATCATACAGTTTGTCTGGTCAATACATCCAACACATTCTCAATTTCAGCTTGGTTTTCTCTGACTGTTGTTTTTTTTTTTTTTTTTTTCTAATAGATCCCAGGATTTTGTCAAGGAGGAGTTACTATACCAGGCGTTGAAAACCAAGTCAACTGTGATGTCATTGTGGGATACAAGTCTGTGTACCGCATGTGTTTTGCCATGACCTGCTTCTTCTTTCTATTCTCTGTTATCATGATTCGTGTTCGCAGCAGTCGAGATCCACGTGCAGCTATCCAGAATGGGTACATGTTTTATTTGGCTTTTAGAAGATACATTTGTTCAGGGAATGAGGCAGACAGTGGCTGTATTTACACATTTAAAACATGTAAAACTACACTTGCATGCTAACAAATGTTTTTTTTATTTGCACTTGGTGTTTCTATGTATCTGGTGTACTAATGGTGAATTTGTAACCATTTATTTTCCAGATTCTGGTTCTTTAAGTTTCTGATCCTTGTTGGGATTACAGTGGGAGCCTTTTTCATCCCTGATGGAACATTTCACACTGGTACTAACATGCTCTGTTAAAACAGTTAACAACTATATGGCTCTATCTCGAACAGAAACTGACTTCATAAAATATCAGTGACTCAGACAGTGGAGAAGTGTTTATGTTTGCCCATTTTTTTGGTAGTAATACTGCTTTATTTGTATTTCACAGTGTGGTTTTACTTTGGAGCCGTGGGATCTTTTATCTTCATCCTCATTCAGCTTATTCTTCTCATTGACTTTGCCCACTCATGGAACAAGGTGTGGGTAGAAAATGCAGAAAACAGTGACAACAAATGCTGGTTTGCAGGTACTGTATTCACTTAAAGTACATGTTTTGTTTTTTTTTGTCCAAGGATGATTTCATTTCTTCTTTTCTTTCATAACATAATATATTCTTAAAATTTGTAGGCCTGCTGACTTTTACGATCCTCTATTATGCCCTGGCCATCACCGCTGTGGTGCTCTTCTATGTTTACTACACTCAGCCTGACGACTGCACCGAACACAAAGTCTTCATCAGCCTCAATCTTATCTTCTGCATCTTTGTCTCCATTCTTTCCATCTTACCCAAGATACAGGTACAGTAAGCACCAGTCTAAGACCCTGATCATGATAAGTGTCAAAAGGAAAGCGGGAAAATTATGTATCTGAGAATATTTATAGGAAGAAAATCCTGTTGACATGATTTGACATTTAAACCAACTTAACATTATTTTACCTATTGTTTTTAAAGCCTGTCAGAGATCAGTGTGCCTTTTTAATTCTTTAAGAACAAAATAAAATAAAGCTATTTTCCTATTTGACATAAAGTGGTTATATTTTATGGAATTGAGTATTTTGTCTTATGTGTTATAGGAAGCACAGCCACACTCAGGTTTACTTCAGGCATCACTTATCTCCCTCTACACTATGTATGTTACCTGGTCTGCAATGACTAACAATCCAAGTAAGTTTCCATTTGTTTCATTACACATTTGTAGCTCTCCATGTTGTGTTGTTTTCTTAAAATCTACTCTATGTGTTTGGTTTGTCTTTGTTACAGCAGTTTCATCATACTGGAGCGATATTTGTTTATTCAATGTAGAGATATTTGTTAACAGTAAATTCTTCTTTGTCCTAATTTAGTCTATTTGTCTTTGACTGTTCTTGTTTAGTGATACCCAAACATTTATTTAAGTACACATGTAGACAAGTTCCAATTGCATACAACTTTAAATGTAGCTCATGACCTATGTAGAACTGTTTTTTAATCCTTTTAAATGGCCAAAAGGGTATTGTAATCGTTTTTTCTTCTGTCTATTCAAAGATGTAATCGTATTATCTGAAGAATGCATGTAGATATCTGCACCAAATTTATACTGTGGATGAATCTTGGCATGGAGCAGAAGCCTACTGAAAATACATCACCTTGACCTACTTTTCCAAGATCAAATGATGCCAAATGGAGACATGACCCCTTTGTTGGGGTGATAATGTTGCTTGAAATAGCATTGTGCAGTTATAATATCTGAGTACTTTCAAATAGAAATATGTATGTAGTAAGTTTTACACAAAGACAATCTAATCTAAATTTTAGGGCAGTAACTTTCAACAGAATCTTACACTCTATTTGGTTGAGTGGTGTTAAAAGTGTGTATCATGTTCTGTTACTTTTCTATGCAAACAGTTAAGTGAACTTCCTCTCTCTGTGGTTAGACGGATGTTGTAACGCTCCATAGACGCCACAGCAAATTTGTACGTCATGATGAGAAATAAAAAAGCTTCTTTCTGTAGGAAAAATAAACAATTTAACATATTTTTATGTGGATAATAGGAATCTAATGGGAATGATGGGACTGCTTTTCACTTTGTAACATACTCTTACTTTTGGGTGGTGAAATGTCTAATGGCATTTGTGTGTATCTGTGTCTTAGATCGGACGTGTAACCCCAGCCTGTTGAGTTTGGTGTCAAACGTCAGTGTCACTGAACCATCTGGTGACAGTAACCCAGGACAGGTGCAGTGGTGGGACGCTCAGGGCATCGTTGGATTGATCATCTTCCTTTTCTGTACACTCTATGCCAGGTAAATTTGGCAGCGCTCACACTGTCACAGATGATATTTTCTATAAAATGTGACGGGATTAATTTATATTTCAAAAACTTCACTGTTCATCTTCACTTCACTCTCCCCTAGTATTCGTTCGTCTAGTAACACCCAAGTAAATAAGCTGATGCAGACAGAGGAGGGCGTAGGGTCTGGTGGTGAGGGTGTTGTTGGAGAGGACGGCGTACTAAGGGCTGTGGACAACGAAGAAGACGGAGTCACATACAGCTACTCCTTTTTCCACTTTCACCTCTGTCTGGCCTCTCTGTACATCATGATGACTCTCACCAACTGGTACCAGTAAGTTTCTCTCATCAACATGATTTAGATGTGAACACAGAAGATGTAAAGATGAACCTGCTGTGATGGGAAGGAAACTGCTGGACTTGCCTGTCCTTAATTGTATTAGAAAAAGTGGGTTTCTGCTCATCCTTACAAAGTACAAATATCCTCCTGAAACCCAGGAAAGTCAAAGTTTTGTAAAGCTGTGAAACTCTTGTCTCCTACAGAGGACAAAAATGCATTGTTGGGTCTCAGGAGGATATTAGGCCTTAAAATGTCCTAAATGTGATTTTGAAAAGTCTTAAAAGTTGATTGGATTATGAAGTTGCCTTTTTTTTTTTTAAAGTTAGGGGGAAATAGGCCTTGATCAGGCTGTAACAATGCAAAACTGATGTGGCATTTTCTTTTTCCATTTTATATACACATAAGTAAGTTCACATAAAGTGGGATTTGACTTAAGAACAAAACAGTGAAGTTGATGAAAGAAAAAGCATAGACTGTTTATGCAAATTGAGTGGGCAAAGACTACACTGACATGCACTCTGAGCATTGTAGGACTCTACTATGTCCACCAGAGGGCAGACCATTTCCCCTTTAAGTTTTTAAGTCACTGTACACAACTTGAATGTTCTCATAATCACTTAACTTTAGAAAAAGCTGTGGTTGGTGACATTCTGTACCAGCAGATAATGTACGTTTCCCTTTTTCTCTGCCCTTAGACCGGACACCACCACCCAGGCCATGCGGAGCAGTATGCCAGCTGTTTGGGTGAAGATGAGCTCCAGCTGGCTGGGCCTGGGGCTCTACCTCTGGACCCTCATCGCCCCTCTTATCTTTCCTGACAGGGATTTCAGCTGAGCAGGTCCCGTGTTTTGGCTGCATTTGTTTTATTTTTGTCCAGTTTTTTTGCTGCCTGGTACATTTGACAATATTAAGGATGCTATAAAGGGAATAGTGAAAGTATTATAGTGGGAATACATTTCTTTTCTGTTTATTCGTCTTTCAGTAACTTCCTTTGTTATTGTGTTTCTTGTTTTACTCTTTTAGTACGTTTGTGAGTGACAATGAGTACAAACATTTTTAATATGTACTTGTATTTTTTATTCACCTGGTTAAACATAGTTATAAACACAAAACATGTTTTTGCCAATGTGGGCTACTCCCCAACCAGTACCTGAGCTCCATGATATTTTTTTGCTGGATTTTACTTAGTAGAGTATCACCAAGACTCAGCAACAAGGCACTTTCTCAATACCTCAGATGTTACAGACTCCAATAACATCAGACGTCTCTGATTGGCTCTGTCTGGGGTTCCCTGATTCGCTGGAACATTTTAGTGCTAGGGGCAACGAGGTCAGTCTGTTTAGGAGCCCCAGAGAGAGGTGAGTGTGAGACTTAGATAAGACTCGCATGACACGCCCAACACATCATAGCAGGGCTTCCTCTTTGCTGCTAGGCTGTATGCAAATCCATGCCATAGCACCTTTAGTCAGAAAGTACTTTTAGACCACCAGTCTAATCTCAGCTCCTGCTTGGCTACTTCAACCTAAGGTCATTTATCTGCGGTGCTATACCTTTCCATGTCTGACTGTGTTCGGCCTTGTACAAGCCACGGGCAACAATCTGTACCTGTAGAGCCGTCTGTTTGCAGCAGGAGACATGTATTGATCCTTAGCACTCTGCATCATGCATTCTGCAGTTCGATGGTCCAGGAGGTGACAGCGTGAACTACACATTGCCTGTGCTCTCACAAATCCAATTTATTTGGTATTGTGACAAGAAAAGGGGAATTTTAAATGTTGTAACCTGCAAAACAATAATATTGCATTTCAGAACTGATAAATTGCTGTTAAATCGTATTGACTTACATAGATATAGTGATGGTTGTAATGGTGGTACAGTAATAATATGCATTGTACTGTAGTTACCTCAGTTGCAATATGAATTGAAAGGAAAATCAGTATATTTTGTATGTGAAAAGTTTTTAGTACAATTCTTATGTTGACGTTATGCGGTTCTCAAACATTTCAGTACCCAAACACATCAATCTGGTATTCCATTTCTCTTAATATAAGTATTGTGAATGGAGTTCTTCAAAGTGCAGTGACAAATTGAAATCTTTTTATCGTTTTTTATTTTTTTGTTTAACACGAATGTGTTGTGCATTTGTCATTATCATCCGAGGTAGATAATCAAGGCAAAACTGCCAGTGTTAGATCATAACGCTATATTTCAGAACACTATTAAGTGCCTTTTTGTAGTCCTGCATTTCAAAATGAATTGTCACTAATTGCCGATGTTTGCTTATTGTACGTTGCCTTACATTTTGTCGTGAGCCATTCATTGCATGCCATCAGGTACTGGCCTATGACATGAACTAACGTTGTATTTAATATAAAAATACTGTTTTAATAAAGACAAATCTTTCACTCAGTCATTGTGTTGAAAGTTGCTTAGTTGTAATATAAAGTATGCCATACCATAATGATGTAAAATAAGAAGGCGTATATATATATATATATATATATATATATAATTTCAATACACTGATT
>JAPTYQ010000009.1:14201643-14214866 GCA_029814465.1 Ostorhinchus cyanosoma
ACACACACACACACACACACACACACACACACACACACACACACACACACACACACACACACACACACACAGGCTGTAAAATCCTAGTGGTTGGTGGGCACAACCTTTCCATGTCGCTGCTGCTGGTCATTAATCCTGTTCTCTGAAGCACCAGTGAAGAATAGACCCACTGTGGTGCTGCAAGACCAGCGTGAACCAGGAACAAGACTTTGCCTTGGCTACACATACACACAAAAACACACACACACACTTACACACACTGGAAACCCAAAATGGAGGCAAGGAGTGCCAGTCTGGCAACTGTACAAATGCCCCACTAGCCTAATAATTTTATTGCAGGCATTCAGGTGTTTGTAATGAACACTGAGAATGTCTTTTTTTTTAGCTGATGGAACTTTCCTGTCATTTAGTTTTGGAGTATTGTGTCATTTGGGTCAGTATGTGCTATTGTCTATCAGTGTCTGGCCTTGTCTCAACCTTTTACCCTGGCCAGTGTGTTGGCTGCCCCTTCAAGTGGAGATAGAATTTCCTTGTGTTTGCCAGGAAACATTGTGTGAATGTGTGTTAGTGTGACTGCTTGGCTTTCTCCTGTGTGTGCAGTCCCAGGTTATGTAATGGTATATGTGGATGCTGATGTACAGCTGCGCATGCTCTGCAGAACGGCTGCACACAACACAGAGGTTACTCATTCAAACACTTCCTTCATAGTTAATCATTACCTGTTTTGACACTGTTGATCGCCAAGTGGAATGTCAAGGGGGCTTTTGTGACTCAGAATGGTGCCCTCCCTCCAAATAGGCCACAAGTTTATCATATCACACCAACTCTTCCGATCTTTATATTTTCTATTCTCTATACATGTTCTAATCTATCTGTTCTGCTCTTGTACCGACAGTGAAAAAACAAAAAACTCGGGTGCGTGTTTTCACTTTCCGCAGTGCTGTGTAATAGAGTTGTTGTAAGCTTCTGTGCTGCACACCACAGGTATGTCTGAGCAGGGCTTGGCTGGATCTCATTAGCAAGGTTTTTTTTTTTAATTCTGGGAAGAGGCTGATGATTACCTAAAAAAGTGATAACACACAAAGTAGCTTATCAATTACAGGATTTTATTTTTTTTAAATTGCATTTACAAATGAGTCCTCACTATTTGGAGGTCAAGCACAAAACTCCCCAGTGAGATTCTTTGTTGCCTTGGAAGATTCAGGATAGATGCTTGCTTTGTGTGCTTATCGATTGATGGTGCAGGCATGGTATTATATTTCACAACTAGATATCTCTACCTCATCCAAATCTCTTGATTCTCCTCTGTCTTTCTCTCTCTCTGGGTCCCATGATAGCTCTGGGACCACACCTCTTCCTTACCACATTGTGCATCGGCAAAGATCACAATCTCCAGGTGTCTGTTCACTACACTGATCACTGCTGCAGATCTGACACGTGCAAAGAGAACTTGTGGTTTCTGTGCTCTGTGTGTTTTTGACTCGCAGTTGAAGGGTGAGATTAAAGTGTGGTTTTCTGTTGTAGTGGTTCATTCCTAATTTTCAATCTTATCCTTGTCTATATAAGAAAAAGGCTCTCCTCTCCTCTCCTCTCCTCTCCTCTCCTCTCCTCTCCTCTCCTCTCCTCTCCTCTCCTCTCCTCTCCTCTCCTCTCCCTTGTCTCTTGTCCCTTGTCTCAGCTTTTAAGGCGTCCCTGCAGTAACCAGGCCTGGAACTGTGAGTGAGGATTGCAGGGGATTTCTGCTCTGCAGGAGGGTAAGAGGGCTTTGGGGAAAATCCTTCCAGCCCTGCTGTGGATCTGCCGAGCAAATCAAGGCAGCAGGCGATGCTCCAACACAATCCTCCCCAGCCACGCCACTGTCACTGAAGCAGAGCGGTTGAACTAACCCCTGGAACACCTCCTCAGCTGGACTCTTTAAAAGCCCTCAGAAAGCTGTGAAACAACCTTCAGTAGAATCCAGAAGCGTTGTGTCTCACTCGTGGTGTTGTCGGTCTGCTGTGTGCCATGTTCAGCCCGGAGGAATACTCTCTTACCTGGCATGCCTTCCTGCTTTAACGTGTAGTGTAATGTCTGTAACATGTGGCTTGTGGGTAGCTCTAGGGCAAGTTTTTAGTTTATTTTTTTCACTTTCTGGTCATAAATTGCGGCATGGTCTCTGAGGCAGGATTATTACAGCTTCAATAGGGTTATTTACCCCATTGAAGCTGTAGTATTTAATATTTTCACATTGAAGTTTCTGAAAGTGATGAGGCCTGGGTTACATATTTGATGGATTTACATCGCATCAGATGTCTCCAATAATTTCCAAATGCAGAGAAATTGGTCATTTTAGGGTGCTCTTAAGTGTGACACCCTGTTTGGTTTCTTGTCAGTTACATCATAACATAACATGCATCTATTTCATTAGAATTAATTGACATATACAATGTACAGTACATTGAACATAATGCAAATAAAGCCTGTATAAATTACCATGTCTGAACATGATTTGATCATGTCATGTAAGATTGAATTGAATTGCCAACAGTAGTGGAAACAACCATTCCCATGATTCCATGCTTCTACACCACATCATGTACAGAGACATCTTTAAAATTGCTTAAACTCTTAGTGTCAGAAATTACATATTGTCAGTTTAATAATGTAATTCTAAATCTAGAATATTTGCAAAATAAGATATATATTAGATATATAGTATGAAGGTGGTCTGCATGTGGATGTGGGTGACATGCACACATGTGCATTTGTTATTTACCGCAGAATCCCTGTAGGCAAACTGTGCCCTGACATTGTCAGGTAAGGTCATATAAAGAACACCTCATTTTAGATGCTGTTAATTATGCAGGAGTGTGGTCGACTGCCATCACTTGGGAAGGTCATTTGCTGCTCACCCCATTAAAGGGCAAAAAACTCAACAGATTTTTGCCTGTGTGTGTGTTGTGCCAGGGTAGAAATGTTGATTCTCGCTGTGTTTTATGCTTCTGATGATGCGCTCACACCTGGTTTGAGGTTAAAACCACCTTTTAGAGGCTTCAGGTTTTTGCCATTTTCCATTTGATGTCAGATCACAATCAAGTGACTCTCATTGAACTGTATTTATTAGATGTGCTTGTGTACACTGTGTAGGTATGTCTGCCTGTTTATATATATTCTGTGACTGTTTATGTGTACAATGTTTTTGCTGATGCCTCCATATTGCATCCCCTAAGCGAGGGCGTCTGTTTCACCTAATTGAAGGTCAATATTTGTATGAGCATTCCTACAGACAACTTTCCTAGCTTGGTCTAGACAGAACAGAGACTACCACTGTACTTTCATAAAATCAGAGGGCCTGTCATATTCTCGTCCTGCATTGCCAAGCCTGTCTCTCTGCTCCATGTCTGTTCTGTGCCAAAGCAGCAGAAAGGTCTTTCATAGCCCACTATTATTCCACAAAAAGATGGAGAAAAATGTCTCTGGTTGTTTGATATGAACCAAATCTGATTTGTCAGGGGTAGGCCTTTGCAAAACTCATAGATTCTTTTGCTAAGTACAACTGGGGAATGATTCTGTGAAATGCTTTGCACATGGCTAATTAAATTCAGCATATGTGGGAATTTCCCTATTGGATAGTAATTTTTTTATTTATTTTTTTATGTATAAACAGGGAAGTTGGAAAACAGAAACAGTGATTAGAAAAGGGAAAGGAGCTGAAGCAGAATGCAATAGTCAGTTAGTGAAGCATCTTAAACCTATTTACTATGAAGCATGTTCACTTGGATCAAAACTAACCTGTTTTGGAAGGCGTAGTGTTATGGTTAAGAGCTGTAGATCTTTTTTGTCGAAGCATCCACAGATTGTCATTAACTGCTCCAGAAACCTGCATCATGAGTAGTGCAATCTATCGCAGAGAGTAATATCACTGCAGCACAGTAAGTTAAACTTTGGGCAAGTTAAAAGGTTTTTAGTTTAACTGTGTATTTTTTTAAATTATTCTCTGTCTTATCTCTCTTGGGCAGGAAAAGTCTAGGCCTTTGTGATACATGTAATAGCTTTGTTCATACTGTAATTACGGTGTCACTTGTGATAAATAAACTAAACTCCCACTTGCCAAGAAATTGACACCAGTTTGTCTGAGGTTAGTTTACAGCTGAGGGTTTCATGATTTACCAAATGTGTGAATGTATGACCCATCTATCCGGGTTCAGGCTGCCTTTGGTTAAATATTATTGCACTTTCACATTGTGATGACAGTGAAATTACAATTTATCTGTCATCATTAATAAAGCCCCTACACCAGGGAAATAATCTGCCATATTTGTTACAAAGTCATGGTTGAAAGGGAAATTGGGCCTGGAAGTCAAAGAAACTGGTTTGAGATTGTAGCTGTTCACTCATTAGCTTTTATAAGATGATTTATGGTTATTTTTCTGTGCCATGCCTTCTCTAGAAAGTTCTGCACCCCAGGAGGGGGATCCACCCCTCCTCCCTCATCTTGCCACTGCAAAAACCCCAGAGCTGCTGACACAGACTCACCCAGTGTAATTGAGAAAATAAACAGATGATGAAAAAAAGCATGTGCTGCTCGTCATAGAGCTCCATGTTTATCCACAGCACCTGGACGTTAAGGCTAAGGTTGTCATCACCTTTTGGGGAGTAAGAGTAAGGTAGGCTGTGGGTGGGTGAGGCTGGAGAGGCAGAGAGAAGGTAAATAGAGGATAAAGCCGCAGTGGGCTAAATGCTTGGGTGATGGTGTTAGAAAAGTAGATTAATTTAGAAGCAATAGTGACGTTGTATATGATTATCTGCAGACATTATGCAGGACGGGTCAATATCGCCTATATCTGCAACTGCAATGACACATTTTTCAAAACATCGTTCAATAATGGCCTCTATCCGATCATTTTTAAACCTGCATGCAAAAGTGTCAAAATGCAGCCAAGTATTTATTCAAACCAGGCACTGAAAAGCTTCTAAGAACTATTAGAATAAATAATGGAATGATTTAGGCCTATACTATTGTGTTGTCTGATAGGTATTAAGCACAACCAAGACCCTTAAAGAACCTTAAAGGAAAAAAGAACTATACTCACCAGGAAACAGAAACTTCAAAGCATTTCCTACTACTAACATTTATAGGAAAGGTTTTCCTGCATATTTTGCAGAAAACTATCTTTTGTTCAGTGTTTTCCTTGCCATCCCAAGACCACTGCAAAATGATGGATCCAGGTTTCAACACGTGGGTATTTTCCACTTAAAGCAGCATGTGACTTTTATCACTAATTTATTTTCAAATGTATAAAAGCTGAGTGATAGTCTAATTATCACTAATCCATGAGCCTTTTTGTGCTTTCACACCTGAATCACTTCTGTCACGGTGAACAGCTTTGAAGATGTTCACAGTGTCTGCTTGTTTACGGAGCAAACTGACTCGGTTCTTTTGGGAAATTTTGGTGCAAAATGCATTTTGGGAATGGGAATTCCACGCAGCAGCAACAAAGATGGCGACCAAGCGAAAGCGGTTTCTCACAGATTCAGCAAGAAAACGAGCCAGACCGCTACAACATAAAATGATACAGTCCACCAGGGTTGTTTTAAAGAATGAGTATAGTTGGTGGATGGAGGTAAAGGTGACATTTGGGTTCAGCACTCATGAAGAGACTGTGAAACTGCTGCTTCGTGGAATTCCCATTCCCACAATGCATTTCACGACAAAATTTCCCAAAAGGTCTGAGTAATGTTTCAGTATGTAAACAAGCGGACTGTGTTTAGGATGCAGCCGTCTACGAAGTTGTTCACCATGAGGGAAGTGTTTCAGGTGTGTAAACATGGAAAGGCTTCAGGATCACAGATAATTAGGCTATCACTCTGGTTTTACAAATTTGAACAAAAATTTGTAATGAAAGTCATGCAGTGCTTTAAAGTAGATTTACACCATGAAAAATAAACACATTTACCAGGACTTAACCACTTTTAATGTAATGTCTTTAATAAAAGCTGTGCATCCATGCTGCATGCACTGATAAGATTTATTGAAATTTTGGAAAGACCACTAGGGCATTGAAGCATTTGGGTCAGTGTGGTGTTCTAAAGTTCAGTATTCAGCCCTAAACCCACCTGCATCATAGACACAAGCCTTAATCAGTGAGATATATAGGAGCATACTGTTTGGGGAAAAGGACTGAGAATGCTGTTGGAAGCTCTTCTTTAGTCGGAGGTGTTACAGCGTTTTCTATTATGTAATCTTGCTGTCCTCAACAACCTTAAATAGTCAGCAGTCCCAGTGTTTGCACCCAGGTAGTCCCCCACGTCCTCCTTTTTGCAGCTTTGCACTGTCAGCACAGTACTATAGGGAGCAACCCCAGGTTCCTCACTGCAGATTTAGATTTTTCATCAACACTCTGCAACTCTAATATGTTTAATGGCACTCGGTTCGTCCTCTGAGGACCCTCTTGCTCCGGGTGTCAGTTGATTGACAGGTTGCCTGGCCAGTACAAAGGGGGGGGTGGGGGGGTGACCGTGGGCATTCTGGTCCCCTAGTGTGACTCATGCTCAGGGCTGGATGCCATATTTCACTCTGACACCTACGCCTATAGGGAGTTTAGGAGCTGCTCAGCTATAGCATACGACCAGCTGAGGAATAAAGAAGGTTCAGCACTCTTGCTCTCTCTTCTTCTTCCTCTTCTTTCGTCCCTGTCTTTTTTTCTGTCGCCCCCACCTAATCATTACCTGTGAGTGTCCAACCCGTTGTAGTATGCGAGTACCTATTTGAGAAGCTGGCTGTGATTCTTTTAGAGAACAGCGGGACTGGTATCCCACTCACTGCCCCTAAGTAGGGTGTCCATTACTGTGGGAGTGCCTAAATTACACAGTAGAGGGAGATCAGGAGAAACCTTAGCAAGAGGCAGAGTTTAGGTTGGAGGATGGAGTAATCAGTCTGCTCTAAGGGCAAAGAGGGTGAGGCACACAAAAACATCCCTGCAAGATTAAGACAGATGACCTGCGTGCACTTACATCATTTAGAAATTGCCTTTGTGACACTCAGTGTAAGCCTATAGTTCATTTTGCTGGTGTTTTAGTATAATATTTCTTTGTCTTCCTGTGAAATGGAGGGTCTCTGGTCTTGTGAGAGCGAGTTGTCCCAGTTGCTAGGCCAGCAACAGTCTTTCTTTTATTGGGAAAAGCACAGTGTGTTTTTCCTTGCATGATTGGTCATGCTGTTATGAGCATTGCAGATAAACAAGTCACAGGTTGGTTGATAACTGAGTGTTTTTTGAGTTGCTGCAAGAGCAGAGAGACAGGCAACATTTTCTGTATTTGCTCAAGTGCAGTAAAAATCTCTGCAGTTTCTGAGAGGAGCTCCTGTATTAATGCTTCAACCCATCAATCTGTGTAATGCACTGTTTATTGCTTTTCTGTGTAACTACAGTATTATCAGATTATACAGTGTGTAGTTCTTCACGGTGAACTTGTGTTATTTTGTGTTACTGCCTGCTCAACCTCCATGTCTTTTTTTCTGGAGCCTTAGAGAAGCTCAATGATCAAGACTTTACATTAAACTAAAAGCTTCTGAATGAGGATGCTCTATTATAGTCAATTAGTCCATCCAGTCTATTGAAGAATTAGTCAGAATTAGGAGTAATTACAGAATGACATTGGCAACAATAAAAGCCACATGGGACTGTGAAGAAATGACATATAACTGGCTAAAAAGGAAAACATTTCCTCTTATGGATCATGAAGTGCTCTGATCTGTGTCACCCATACGTGGCATTTTTATCTGGTAAAAACCACTTGACTACTTTTTTCTGGATTTTCTCATTTCTTTCGGGAAGCTGCTCCCTCAGAGTTTGCACTGCGACCTGAGTGTAGGTGAGACATTTTGCAAGCTGAAATGACGTCTTTTCTACCTAATGCCTGTTAAGTCTTGCCAGGCCACAGTGAGTGAAGTGAAAATTGGAGGCAGGAAAAACAGGGGCTGCTAAGACCTGCCTAAATTGATTTGCCTGTTTATATTGTTGGTATTTTCAGTAGGCGTGTGAATCTGCACGTATTAGTTTGCATATGTT
Source organism: Ostorhinchus cyanosoma (assembly GCA_029814465.1). Classification (NCBI taxonomy): domain Eukaryota; kingdom Metazoa; phylum Chordata; class Actinopteri; order Kurtiformes; family Apogonidae; genus Ostorhinchus; species Ostorhinchus cyanosoma. Next base: position 14,209,692 of record JAPTYQ010000009.1, read on the forward strand.
TGCTCATCTATAAATTTCAGCCTGTATTTTCTCTCCGTCAGAGACATTCGGAGTCCTGATGTGTACTTTGTCCTCTCCGCCTCCATCACAGTCCACGGTTTTACTTTCTTTTTTGATTTTCCAATAAGAGTCGACTTTATTTTAGGGCTTATGTCATCGTTTCTTCTGCTGTTTTGAAATACATTTCGAAACATTCCCTCAGATAAAATGGCACCAATATCCATTACAACTAAATCATGGATTGCTATTAATTAAATTCTTTGTGCTAGCAATATGGTTTAATATTTAACTGAGACAGATGTACATTTAGTGTATTTTGGGTCAGATTGTGTCTTTGCTTTGATAAATAAAAGAGGTTCAGTCTCCTGAATCACAGCTGAATCAGCTTTACACAGTGAGTTGAAGCCCGCTGACCACAGAAACAGCTAATTCAAAGCATGAAAGTGTTAAAATAGAACCATCAACAATGAAACTATATCTGAAACCAGGGGTTCATAAAGCTTTACTGTCATAAATACTGTCTCCATGCAACAACAACTCTCATAAAACAAAAACCTGTCAGTTTGTGACATGAATCATTTGGTGATTCATGACGTGATTCATGACACATATATTTGTGCAACGTCTAGGTTTGATTATCATTTCCTTCTCCACTACCAGTCAAAAGTTTGGACTCTCCTTCTCATTTAAATGGCATGAGCTGGACCGCAGATGGTCAACAAGTGCTCAGCATCACTGGGAACTCCTGCAAGACTTTTGGAAAACATTTCAGATGACTACCTCATGAAGCTATTATCCAGCAAATACCAAGAATGTGCAAAGCAGTAATAAAAGCAAAATGTGTCTGTTTTGGAGAATCTAAAATATAAAACATGCTTTGAGTAAAGTCACACTTTTTTAACTCTATAATTCCATATGTGTTCATTCATAGTTTTGATGCCTTCAGTTAGAATCTACAATGTACATAGTCGTGAAAATAAAGAAAAAGCAAGTGAGTCCAAACTTTTGACTGGAAGTGTAAGTAATTCAGCATTTACAACTAAACTTTAATGTAAACTAGCACTTTTTCTTTCACTGAACCTCTCGTACTATTGTATTAAACCTTTTGCCTCCATGTAGTCACGATAAAACCAGGACAACATGCTGTGTGCAGTATCTCTGTTATAAAGTTACAGAAAAGACATAAATTATTCATTTTCCCGCCGGTATTTGATAAATACTTACTAAGAGCTGAACTAAATAGTAGCAGTTAATAAACTGGACTAAACTGCTTATTATTTGGTGAATATAACATTACAGTAGTAGGCTTGATTCCTTTTACTGCGTATTTTGTGTCCGTCTTAAACAGACCAAGTCCAGTTCAGACTGATAGTTGAACCTTTCTGCTCTAATTGGTTTGATTCTGTGATTAACTTCATGCCAAAAGTGCAGTCTTGTGTTGAGTATCTTGTGCACTGGGTTGAGGTTACACTGGGATTACAGCTTTATCTAGTAACTTGCTATGACAGAAAATTCTTACAGTAAAAATTCCCAATGGGAAAACATCTTGGAAGGAAACATAATGATCTAATGTGTGTATCCATACAGAGAAGCCTGTGAATCCCAGCTAAGGGCATGTTCAGTGCTTCAGCCTGGATTGGATGACAAATCACTCGTACATAACAGGGCAAGAACTAACAGGAAATCAATGTATCCAGCCACCTATCCTACATCAATATAGTGTCTCACTTTCTCACCCTGAGCATGCTCATCCCGCTGTCTCTCTCTCTCTCTCCCGTGTTGTTTTGTCTTCTGTTTCTCAGTGTTTTCCTCGCGCGGTCTCCGCTGTGAGCTTCTTTGAAAGCCACACCATCTCTATTTTAAGGACATTTTTGTTTCTTCACTTTGTATTCAGATACTCATAGGTAGGAGGATGCAGCTCTGAAGACGAGTGGGCTGGTGGGAAAGGAGGGGAGAGAGGCGGCGAGGCGGCTTTTGGAGTCGGGTTTCTCTCTTAACCGTATCTGTATGAGGTGATGACAGCTGGAGGAATGCACTACTAATTCCCCTAACACGGGTCATGTGACCTTTGGGTTCAGTTACGATTCAGAGTGAATCTGGGTGGTCAGCCGAAAGAAAAATGTCCATCTACTACGTGTGTGTCATATACTGTAGATTCCCACTATAATTTCATCAGTCAGGAGCCGTACACTGGCAGCTGTAGGTGTTTGATGCTGTAACTTGCAGACGGTGGCTGTGTGTGGCCTTTCTCAGTGGCCAGACTAGACTATACCTTCCAGCATCAGAGTACAGTTAGTGACACATTTCTGTCTGTCTGTTAACGCAAAGTGGGCCAGCTGGTTCGCAGAATTCCTGTCTGACTAACAGCACAAATATATAAAGGGCTTCTGTTATTATAACATCAGAACACAATGTTTGTTAAACATTGTCACATATTTTCTTGTATTAATCTGTGTTGTGGTTGTGGAGAAATTGACACCTGTGTATGTTTGCTTGTTCCTGGCACTTTGTTACTAAGCAGCGTGCAGGTACTGACACACATCCTGACATCTTAATGCCTCTCGACCTTGTGTTTACAGTAAGGCAAGTCTCTGTTTCTTTAGCTCTCTGTTGTTGACGACTGTTACTGTAAAGATAAGATTAGCACGGTGAAAGCAGCGCCATGATGTGACGTGTTCCATCTCATTAAGTCTAACTCTATCATCACCAAACCCAAAAGCATCATTCACCCACACACAACTGTTAAACATCACAACCAGAAGGTTTTCAATCGACAAATATGTAAACTTGGACCCATGAAAACACAAAATCTTGGGTTTAATATTTCCTGCTTTATATGTCGCTAGTTTCACTGATGTTCTGAAACAAGTATATACTGTAGATAATCTCTGTGGATGTATGTGTTCAGGTAGAAAGGCAGTATATTCAACACATTATGAATTTACTTTGATAAATAGTGACTAAAGTCATTTTACGTCACTGGTCATTGGACTTAAAGGAATTAGTCACATTCGGAGCGAAGCATTAAACTAACTATAAAAAGAAATCCAATTGGAAAGCCATTATTTTCCCTCAAAGCTGGTAATTTCATTTAAAGAAGTGATATTTAGCTTTTTTAAAAAGCTGGAATTATGCATTTTAAAACATTTTCCTGTGGACTTCTGTTTAGATTTTTGAAAGATTATGCAAGTAACACTGGTAAAGTGTGGAAAAAAACACTGTAATACTGAAGCTTCTTCTCACCTGTTCCTCCATTAGTTTCATGTTTTACGTGGTCACAGGAGTTAACAATGGACAAGAGGCAGGTTACAACCTAGAGAAGTCTATAAAAGTCTAATAAAGACAACCATTGATACTCACATTTACCTAGGAGCAACGTAGAGCTGCCAATTCACCCTAACTGCATGTTTCAACTCGCAGAGGGTTTTCCCCATAAGGAGACCATGCAAACTCACCCAAATTATGAAAAAAACACCCATAAAAACATGACATGAAGACCTTGAATGCATCATTTTATTGCCTATGAACACTTTTTTCTTGGACGTATTTATTTGTGAGAAAATCTGTGGATTACCTACAATAACTAGGGCATTTTGCTGCTGATGTACTTAAAAATAGTTTTACTGTATGTTCGGAATGTATTATAGAGAAATCTCGAAACATACAGTAAGCAACCTTTGCTGCAATTTATGGTCGAGATGTTTTGTGCAGATTCAGCGTTTCGCAGCGTGGTGCACACACATGCACACACACAAACTCACTCTCTCTTCCACAGATTTACTAAGGGACTGTTTTAGCTGCACTTGATTGTTGTGTGTGATTGATGAGCCGTCTCATTCAGCCCTGGAGCTGCAGTCTCAAGATACAGAGGTTGCACACTGCACACTCATTTGATAGCCATTTATAAGATTGTGTCAGATGGCAGATAGTGTCACCACTGTAGGTTCGAGGACATAAAACGACCATAAACAAGCGCTGTCGTCCTACGTGTTTGTGTTTTCTTTTTCCTACTTGCTATTCCTCTGTCTCGCACTCTTTCTCTTTCTCTAAAACATTCGCCCGCTCACACCTCCACTTTCACACATGAGGAGAAACAAACACTCAAACAGACGGATTATTGCGTATTAGGCTTGTATATGTGCATCGGGTTTGAAGGATGATGAAGCGTTGATGTGTCAGGAGAGTCTTCGCTGACAGGCCACTAATGCATCATGGCACCGGGCAGAATGGGCAGCGGGGGCACACAGCGGAGGAGGGAGAGTAAACTGTAAACCGACACTTAGGCTGAATGGAGTTGTTTGTCACTGTGGGTTGCAATTACGTGGACTGGCCTGGCTTTGAGTAAACTCCCCTGATCAGAAGGGTGCCCCTCAGCCAGAGCAGCAGAGGGAAGGATGGGGACGGAGGCTGTGTTGATACATTCTGCGGCCTGGCCCTCCTGTTTGAACACACTCAGGCTGAGCTTCCACCTGTTGACTCTTCCCCACGTCTGTGTTTATGCAAGCGGGACTAAAAGCACCAGCAGATCAAATCTAACAGCTCAAATTGACATAAGTCACGGGTTACAGAGATGTATAGATAAGGCATGGCGCCAGGTCATGCACAGTGCTACAGCAGGAGTTGTCGTACCAGCTGTAACTTCACACAGGATGTGGTACAGCAGCTGCAGAAAGGAGTTACAAGCAGAGGTGTTTCCATCACTGGGGTTCATCTACATGCATGACTTCATAGAGAGGAAGACAGCTCCAGAGAAAGTAATATGCACAGGCAGGTTTCATTCACCAGCACGTTGAAGAAGTTTTTTATTCTTAGAAAAGTATTCATGACACTATATTACGGTTGTCGAGTTGTTGCACGATCTAAACGAATAAAACCTCATGTCTACGTTGTGATATGTGTTAATTAATGCAAGGTATAAAGTAAGACAATTAAGGTAATTTTTGCAATATAATTTTACATTTTACAACCAATTTTATCCTTTTTTTTTAAAAAATGTATGGAATCTGCTGTTTGGCAAATATCTTTGTTTTTACTATAAATACGTTTTTCAGTGCTTCTCTTCTGCTCCTCTACAGCAGCAGCAGTGTTCAACACTAGATACTGTTAGCATCATTAACTCGTGCTTGTGTGTTTACCTGAAGTCTTGTTATTTTTGACACCGGTTTACTCAGCTAA
>JAPTYQ010000009.1:14290976-14306508 GCA_029814465.1 Ostorhinchus cyanosoma
TATATATATAATCAGGTGCCCTTGCCAGTCGGGTCAAGAGGAAGGACACACTGGCTCTGAAACTAAGCAGCCGGCCCTCTGCCCCAGACAGGGACAGGTTTACCCAGGACAGGCTCCAGAGAGACGACCAGCCTCCAGGGCAGACCGGCCTGACCTGGCAGAGCCGGGAGCAGTGGGAGGCCATTCGCACACAGATCGGCACGGCGCTCACAAGGTTAAAACTACCTTTGTTTTTGTTTTTTTTACCTACAAGCTTGTTCCCTTCGACTGTGACTACACCGTGTGCATTTCCTAAAGACATCAGGAGATCATGGCTTAGATCTTTGTCCTACTTATTGCCTGAATGACAACATGATGAAACCGTTTAAAAATAGTGCCACTGTTTTTTCTTTTTTCACTTCAGACGACTTAGCCAGAGGCCCACTGTTGAGGAGCTTGAGCAAAGAAACATCCTTCAGCGTTAGTATCAACTCTTTTCTTTCACTTTTCACCTTTTTTATTTATCACTGAACCTGGTAATGCTGCAACTGGAAATAATAGTGTTTTTTTTTTATTTATTACTGTAGTTTTAGACTGATTTAATTTATTTATTAATTACCGCCTCCACACAAAATGGATACTCACAGCAAAAATCTAATTCTTACCAAGTGTATTTTTTTTTCCACTTTTCTAGTCAAAATATCTCATCTTTAAAGAAATCTTACCAAGATAACTTTCACTTGTTCCATCGGCAGATTTTTTTTTTTTGCTTAATTCAAGATTTGTTTGCTTTATTCAAACAAAAAAAAAATAGAAGAAGAAAGTTATCTTGGTAAGATTTCTTGAAATAAGATTTTCTAGATCTATTGTCTAAAAATCAGTTCTTGTATCTCGCTGAAAAGTTACTCTTTAGTTGATTGTTTTAAGTGTGATGACATATTTTGATTAGAAATGAGAAAAATACACTTAGTAAGATTTAGATTTTTTTCCAGTGCTACCATTTATATATTAACATTCATTATACAATCAAGCTCTGAAAATTATGGATAATAGGCCAATTCGCTGGAATCACTGTCGCATCCTGGGAAAATGTAACTTATTGAGTTTTGAAAGCTTTGCTGATCTCTGCTTTCTGACATGAATTTATACATTTATTTATAAATCAGCACTAGAGCCACTTCATTGGATCAATCAAAGGCAGGATAGCAGCAGACTCAACTGCATCTCTGTCAACAATACTTTAGAAATCATCACATCTGGACAATGTCAAATGATGATGAACTGATAACAGATGTCAAAACATTCAAAGCAAAGATTAAGAACTGACTGAAAGCAAAACAAGAAGTCTAAAATATGGAATATTTGTTGAGGTCAGACTGTTCCTTTTGTTTCTTTTTAGGCTTTTAGATTCTTTGTTTATAGTGTGCTGTTTTTGTGTTATTGTTGACAGACAGACAGAGTACTTTATTAATCCCTTTGGGAGGTCCCCTCAGGGAAATTGTTTATACTGTAAATGTATTTCTCTGTTGAAAGGCCCAACCAGGGACAGGAGCTGCAAACTAGCTCACTGGTATATACTCTTTATTCAGATCATCAAATGTTCTATATGTCCACTATGTTTCACTGCATTATCCCTGATATATAAATAAATGAGCTATAGTAACACTAGCATTTGAAACTTGAAAGATGTGTAGAAATGTGGACAATCATGTAGATGTCTAAATTTAGAAACTGATTTTCCTCACTTACCTTCACTGCACATCAAAGCAGGCTTTTATACAGACTAAATTAAGATCAGTTGTTTTTTCTGTCCTTCTCCTCAGCCAAAAATCAGGCTGACAGACAAGCTGAGGTTAGAGAGATAAAGCGACGGCTGACAAGGAAGGTGAGGGCAGCAGTCTCTCCTCACATATCCAAGTGTCAAATCGTCTCTGCTGGATATTACACGGACTGAAAACCTCTTTGTTTTCTTGTAGCTGAGTCAAAGACCCACAGTTGCAGAACTACAGGCGAGAAAAATCCTGCGATTCCACGAGTATGTAGAAGTCACAGATGCCCAAGACTATGATCGCAGAGCAGACAAGCCGTGGACCAAGCTGACTCCTGCAGACAAGGTGTTCATTCAGTCTGTCATCTCTGAAAGTCGAGTGTAATGAATGCACAAAAATCTCTGTAGGAAGGATTGTGCTTAACATATTTATCAAGCACACATTCTTGTATTTTAAGGGTTAGTATATATTTAAGGAAGTATGCATTTGACTCAATCTCTCCCTTACTTTTTTGCTTCTTCTAGGCGGCCATCCGGAAAGAGCTCAATGACTATAAAAGCACTGAAATGGAGGTTCATGAAGAGAGCAGAATCTATACGAGGTAGAAATCTATCAGTTTGACCCTTTATAATGTCCCAATCAATAGCTGGGTGACTGGAATTGAGTGATGACCAGTGGCAGGATAATTTGTCTCAAATATATTGGATTTTGTGCCAATCAAATTTACATGCATGGTTCACGTCATCCACGTATTGACTCAAGATATAGACATTAGTTACACACACAGATATGTAGTTGTTGTGCAACATCTTCACCTTGAGCAGCAAAGTTACAAGGCTCACAATTTCTGAAGTCTGCAAGACAAAACTAAACAATGCTAATGTTTTGAGGAATACTAAAATCTCAACCTGCAGAAAATGATCAGCTTATTGAAGGTAGCGAAGCAAAGTAGCAAAAAATTAAAGCGCCAAGCCATTCATGAACCAGCAGCTTCTGTTGTCAGTCACTGTTATAGGCAATACAAGTCATTTTCAGTTGAATTAAGCTCTATTTAGTAAGTTGTACTACTTTATTTTGACATTTGGTTTAGTGAGAGAAGGTTTTTTATTTTTATTTAATATTTCACTATGAACATACAATTTAGTTTTCCAAAAAAGAAAAGTCACAAAAATGTTTATCTATGCTGTCAGTCATAGGTAGATACTTTATTTATCCCCTTACGAATAAAAGTATACTATAAGTTAAAGGTGTAAGAGCTGAAATAATGTGGAAAAAATACAAACCTGCTTTTTTCAGCGCTCTCTTTGCCCACATCTCGAAGACTAAATATTAATATAAATAGTCTGATGGGCCCTTCACTTTTCCAAGCTGGAGAAGTAGAATTAGTAGAATCTCGTCTAGGTCACATCTGACTGAATCTGATCACTGATTGGTAATTATTGCTGTCAATCACATATTTAACCTCCGGAGATTATGGGCCAAAGCCATAGGGAATGAATAGATGCAGAAGCCCTGGGTCCTCTCTGTTTACAATATGCTGAACCAGGGTTAAATAGATTTTGTGAAAATTAAGTAAATGGCAATTAAAATCATTCAATTCAATGCCCAGAGTCATTAAAAAATTAAATGCACTTGATGGGGAAAAAAGTATTGTTGTTCACAATTTATTTTGATTATATAAACATTTAATAATCTCAATCGGAAGTATAGTCTGATGATTGACAAGCGGAACCCTTTAATTGGCCCTAGTTTATGACTGATACACAAAAACTCACATCACCGGATGCTTGGAATGCAACGTGCTGTAAGCGTGCTCATGCCGTGGCGAAAGAGAGGAGGGAATATTAGCAAATGTCAGAAAAGTGGGGAAAATGCAAGTTTGAGCAGAAGTGATTGGAGGAGGAACTATTCAGAACCTGGTTAAACCCCATCGACGGTAAACTGTCATAAAACTATATATAAAACTGTATCTGCAGTTGGATTTAAGCATTAGATTTTTTTAAAAGTGGTATTAAACAGGGCATTAAAAAGCATTAATTTAAATTTGCTGATACCTGCAGAAACCAGTGAACCAGTAAACTATTAGGCACTGCAGCAATGTGTAAATAATTCAGCATGTATAGGTACAATAGGGAGTAAAATAGTATGTAGTGGCAGGAGAGTGTAGCAATTTAGTCCATAACATTTTAGGTCTTAGAAAGAAAGAAAATTGCAATAATGTTTCCCTAATACAGACGTGTATATGTTGTCACTTCCTCCTTTTGTCTGGCTTAGGTTTCATCGGCCTTAACGACCCCTCTCTTACTGGACACCGAAGCACTTAGGATTCCTGTGGCAAGGTTCTGGCCTTTATACAGGCAGATTTAATTTTTCCTGAATGTACTGTACAGATTATCAGGGAAAGCCTGGAACTGACTGAAAAACAAGAATGCTTCTCGCTCCCTCCATCGACCTCTCACTACATTGCTTTCACCAAACTGAGGAAGAGGAGGAGGAGGAGGAGGAGGAGGTGGTGGTGGATAAGGACCAGATGCAGTATTCCTCCCGGACACCAGGGGGAACCACGTGCCAATGAAGTGGAGAAGTGGCAGAGGACCTACAGGGCTTACTCTCACTCTGCTGTTATGTGGTACCCCTCAGGGACTTGGATCTACTTACAACCTTTAATGCGGCCTCATTCTGTGTTGCCTTTTTTCTTCTTAACTGTACATGGAAAACGCTAAACTCATCCTGTTAATGTAATAACATACAATAGTAATAATGACAGTGACTTATAATACTCCACACAGTAATAATAGATGATAGAAACAAACTGGTGCAGCGAGAACGGACTGGAGGACGAAGACTGGAATTATAGGACTGGACATCTCTGGGATATTGTGTTTGTTTTATATAATTGTGTACAGACTGCAATTGTGATACTTAAGAATGACACTTGGAGAGATCTAATTAAAAAAATATTCTGTAATGCACAAGATATTTCATATTGTAATTTTGATCACGTTAGTAGTAACAGCTTTTATTTGAGCCTTTTTAATTTGGCTTGCCTGTATTTATTGGTTGTGATGTGAGGTGGCTATTTAAGCATCAAACTAGATATAAAAAGGGTGGAGGTCAGGAGGTTGTGTTTGTATGTGTGCCAACATACCTGTTGCCTAAAGGACTATAGGATACTGGTTTCCATATCACTGATTCTGCAATCCACTGCATGAGCCAACACAGAATCCAGTGCCATTGGATCTGGATAATCTCTCTGCATTTATACTTTTTTTATGAGTTTTTGTACTTCCCTTTAAAGATCCAACATGCAATGCATTCTGTAGCCATTCTAAAAATAAGGTCAAGCTATTAGTGTCTATACTAAGAGTTAAATGTAAGTTGCTGTGAGTGTAGATCAGGGATTTATGAAAAATCAAAAAAATGTGTAAACGGTTAACAGGGAGTCACTTTGGCTGGAACATTTTGAAACTGCAGATGTATTTTATCTCGTATTGTTGTCTGGCCAGTAGCTTACAGGGTTCTCTTCGCTGTGTACAGGTTGATATAGGTTTAACTGATGCTTGTGTATATCTTGTCTTCCTTTCATTTGAAAAGAAATTTTAAATATAAAAGTATTATAGGTTGCTATTTTTTTAAGCACAGAATTTTAGTTTATGATTAATACTACAAGAATGGGAATATGGAAGTGTACCTTTTCTGTAAAACTAAGTTCATTTCGAAATGAATGTGGAATTGTATGGACCGGCAGTTTTCTTTTTAATTGTAAATAGTTACATCCAAATCTAATTAAAAATCTTACAATTCCTTCAGCATTTTGTGTTTTTTCTTCTGACTTGTCACACCTGTTGGGTTCAGCAAAGAAACTTCACATATGTAACCTGTAAAATAGGATTATTAGGCTCCAGTGACACCTTGTGGTAGAAATAAGGCAATTTAATTCAAAGAACCCATTACAGTGGGTTACATTTAATTATTCAGTAATACATGTGCATTCTGAATGTACTGCACATCCCAAAAAATCCAATACAATAAAGATTAGTAGGAATTATGGATTAGACAAAAATAGGGACAGGAAAGAGCCAGCTACTTTCATAAGTAATATTGTATGGTAGTACGTAGGCACCATCAATATCAAAGAAAAAGGCATTTAATATGAACAATAAACCTGGTTGTGACTACAATGGTTTACAGGTGTTTTAGAAATTATGTTTTATAAATTAAATGTGCTAAATCTTACATAGTGTCATAAGATAAATTGGAAAACACATGACCAAAGTGCTGCTTTGTTGTTTTCAATGTATATGATAAGGTGTTACTTGACATTATGTACATTTATTCAATAGTTACTACTGTATTATACAAAAGATATACATCTTCCACTAGAAACACCATGAAAGGTTTGATTTATTGTAATATTCAGTTTTCAAGTAGATCTGGTAGCTCTGAGACAAACCTTCCATTTGAGTAAAATCCAGTCTTTCATATTTTATATTTTAGATGTTCTTTCTTTAATTAAGCACCAATTTTTAAGTGAAGCATGTCCAATTCTTATAAATGAAGACTTTTCGCACCATGTTCCAACTTATATATTCACTTTAATTAAAATATTTTTTCATCCAAAGCTGGTCTAATTATTAAAAAATACATTTATTTATTTATTTATTTATTTAAAAATTAAGTTTTAAATACTTTAAATTCCAGGTTTTTCCCATGATACTACCATGTTTTTAGATTTTTTTTTGGTTTGTTTTATGTTTTTAGATTTAAATATGTATATGTAATATATAATTTTATGTGTGTATTGAATTATTACAGCCTTTTTGTGTAACTCCATCACTATGCTCAAAGCATCAAAGAGGAATTGTGACAGTGTCATCTGTTGAAAATATGTTTTATTCTGTTGAATATGATAAAAACGATGCTATTTGTTAGAGAGTAGTAAAAATTATCATTTCCAAGGTGAAAGCCCAGATTGATACCCAAATGTGATCAAATGCATGTATAAAATAAGCATAGGTTTCAATGGCACATAAAAGTATGAGTGTTACAGCAGCTTGTTCAGTGTATTTTAGACACACTGCAGGGACTGAGCTAAACAATATCAAATAAAATGCACAATCTACACACGTTTCATTCCATTTACACGAGCACATCCAAAATTACCATACAATGAAGAATTAAAACAGTCCATAAAGGATAAATAAGACAGTTTATTTTTGTGAACTAACTTATGTTCCAATAATCTAAGGACACATTTGAGAGTTCTTAAAACGCCTTTAGGAAACCAACCAGGATCTGTATTTTTGCAGGCAGTGTTTGTGTAATCCATGTGCAGTCTGACTCAGTCCTGTGGGTCTCTGTCTCTTTAAGAGGCGTGGTTTTGTCTGACGTACTGCGTGGATGAAGACCGGGAACAGGCTGCGCACGTTCACCACTGGACAAACTACAAACCTCTGCACATTATAGGTTGGTAAACCCTTAGAGACCGGTGTGCCGCTTTAAAAACACTATTAATTGTTAACACGTCTTCCTGTCTATGGCTTTAATTCAATACACTGTCTGGTTTAGGTGCAGTCATTCCTACTTGTCATGCTAATCCGGTTAGCTTGTTAGCCCAGGCTAGCAAAAGGCTCTGAACGTTAGCTTCTGTCAAATGAATTGACTTTAGCTGTGGTTAAAAACTAGACACTTAAGTTCACTTTCTCGTTTGCCCCAGAATACATTTGGTGGGGCATATTCCTGTATTACTAGTCATGGAGTGCGTCACTTTTTTCCTCTGGCATGCACAACTATAGGTGACCTAATAGTCTAATGTTAGTAAGGACACATGCTAACATGTGTTAGATCACGCTGCTTGAACTTTGCGTCTGTGTGAGATATTGGAGCCCAGATTGCCACACAGTACTGAAGTATTCACCATATTTTAGTGAAGATGGGTTTAAATGTGTTGATTATATATCTCCGTGGAACACAGAGGTGAGTGTGACTCATGTGCTGATGTTTCTGAAGTTAAAATCATGGTCAGGGACCCAGAGAGGAAGACCCACAGCTGTCTGCTTCAGCAGAACCTGACACTGGGCCAACCATTGAAGCCCTTGACAGCTGTTAAATACCAACAGCTCCCGCCTAATGTTACGACATAAATAAGGGCTGATTGTGTCGTCTCAATGACCCTATACAGTTTGTCATGAGAAAACATTCACAACATGTGCTAACATGAAACTACCTAACATCACACTGAAAATGCTCCTTTGTAAGTACAAGGTCTGTATCCAGAGCTCTTTATAAGCAAAAGGTCACAATCAGTGTGTACTTACAAAGTATAAAAAGCAAAAGGATACTGTGCAGTACAACAATATTTGACTTTAATGCATGTTTTGATTCCTTGCAGCCAAGGAGGTTGTGTGACATACACCTATAACCTTTATTTGTTAAGACCAACACTCTGTTCTGTTTGAACTTGCTGGAAGGGCAGGATTCACCAAATCCATGATAATTACTTTTATCAACCTGAGAATATCAGTAATACCATCTGATTGAAAATGCAAGTCTGTGCCATAATGTGTGGCACCAGAAGAAGAGTTTACTGTTGGCCTTGGAGATCAGCCCTTTGTCTGGGCACCTTTCTAGCTTTGAATACTTTATGTTATTGAGTACTATACAGCAGTACATTGTCATTTCTGTGATGATTGTATGTTTGAACAATCAATGTCGTGTGAGACTGGGTGTCTCTAAGAAGTCAGATAAAACATTTTTCAGCATATCCTCCCGAGACCCAGTAAGTTAACATTTTCACCATTTACATTAAATAATTGCCTTAATTGAAAACGGCATGATGCAACAGTTTTTTCAAATACATTTTTGAATTTTTTTTTTAATGTCCTTTTTAGTGGACATTTTTATTTTCATATTTTTAAGTAAAGCTGTTAAAACTCTTGTCCACTACAGAAGACAAATATGAATTGCTGGGTCTCAGGAGGATATCCAAAAGGGATTGGGACTTTACGTAGCTTGAGAATGTGGAGAACTTTCACAAACCATAAAGAAACACTTTAACATGAGTGCCTTTGTTATCTATCTTAATCTAGGAATCAAATCATACAATAATACATATACACAATATACAACAAGAAGCAAAATCAAATTTTATAGCCGTTATGATGTTGATAGGTTAGCAAACTTATGTTTTTTCCAAAGGCCTAAAGTGTTGCTGTCATGCCTGCAAGAAAGTCCACCACTAAGAGGAAGCCTGAAGCTGCTGTGGAAGCTACAGACTCCAAGAAAGTAAAAGGTAAGTAATTTGCCTTTTCAGACCTTTTATCCCCATTGTTTTAGTCATAACAAGCTGTCCTGACACTGATTGTATTTGTTTCCCAGTTTCACATAAGAGTCATGGCAAAGAAGCAGGTCAGGTTCTCGTTCTTGGCCAGGGTGATGTTGGACAGTTGGGCTTAGGTGAGGATATTGTTGAAAGGAAGAAGCCAGCCCTTGTGTCTTTACCCGAGAGTATTGTGCAAGTCATCGCTGGTGGCATGCATACAGTGTGTCTCAGTGACACCGGCAATGTAAGTGAAGATCTGTCTCATTTCCACAAATAATTCTTCAACCTTTGAAACCAGTCTTGAATTTCTCATTTGAACCATAATGTGCTTTTCAGGTTTACACATTTGGTTGCAATGATGAAGGGGCACTTGGCCGTGACTCATCAGTGGAGGGATCTGAGATGATTCCAGGAAAGGTGGCATTGGAAGAGAAGGTGATCCAGGTGTCTGCAGGGGATAGCCATACAGCTGCACTCACAGAGGACGGAACTGTTTACATCTGGGGTTCCTTCAGGGTAAGTTCACAGTTTCAACCTGGATGTGTGTTTTTGTATGCTTAGTTAGGTTTATAAAGCCTTTCTTTTTCACACTGGCTAAGACTAAATCAGGTTAAGCTAAATATAAGTCATCGAGACCCAAATATTTTCTAGTGTTTTCTTGTCAAGTGTCCAGTTTCACTTAAGCCAAACTATCTGTTCAGTGTACTCACAATATTCCTCTTAACGATTTGAGCACAGTCATTTCCTTTCAACCCATTTCCTTCCAGAGTTAAATGCTTTTCAGAATTATTCCTGACTGGAAGTCTTGAGAATTACACATAATATCCTGCTCAATATTTGATTTAGACACTTAAAAGCTCATCAGCCACAGATAAACATATTAATACGTTCTATAGTCTGTCTTCTGTTCAGTAGTATTGAGAATACTGTAGCCTCTCTAGTGTGTAAATATGTTAGCAGTTGGCTTTACACTTGAACCCCCTATTTTCCACATTTAATTTGTATTCCTCGTGATTATAATGTGTGGGTGGAGTGATCAGCATGTCTGTCCATCTGTCCATTCATCAGTCATCATTTTGTTTTTGGAGCATAATTGGAAAAAACAATTTTTTTGGTTTTTTTGTATCAAAGTTCCTACAGTTTATTTTAATGTGTTTGAATGAATGTGTAGTATGTCCAAAATATTGCAGAACTAAATAATCATTCCATGTTTTGCAGCAAATTAGTAGAAACTAGTCCACATATGCTGTCAATGAGAACAGCTCCTTTTCTTTCTTTCTATATGAAAGATATTTTTCTATATTACAACCCATGGCTGATATTTGCTTCAGGAAACCTGACAATATCTTTCAACAGCTGTACCACAAAGTGAATATATTTTTCTTCATTATTCTGTAACCCTAACTGCATTTCCCTTGGGATCAGTAAAGTTATTCGTAAAATGTAGTCTCATCTAGAAAGCTCTACCTTCCCACTTTATTGATGGTGGGCCAGTAATTTTTTTAAAGAGTTGCACTTGTCCTGTGTGGCACTGAACACAGCAGCTTTTGTAAAATAGTGTCAGGAGGGATATTGTTTTTATAAGAGGAAGGGCACTGTGGTATTAACACAATTACATTTCTATCCACATAAAAACGTGTGTATTTGTCAAAACTTGCCATTTTCAGTTTCTTGTAGTTCTTTCATGCAGTAAGGGGAACAATAACATGCTGATAGTGGAAGTGGGAACTTTTAGTCCAGTCACAAAGAAATGGAAATACTCTACCTTATTCCAACAGAATACATCCAGTGAACCAGACTGCATAAGATGTCTAGTATCTCTGGTTCTAGTACTTTGTGTCTTCTCTTAATTTACAAAACATCTGTCATATCTAAACTTTTAACCACCAGTTTTCCTCTTGCTTTAGTCCTTCATATGTTGAACTCATTTTTATGTTTTTTTCAGGATAACAATGGTGTTATAGGTCTCCTGGAACCCCTCAAAACATCTACTGTTCCAGTCAAAATTCCCATGACTGAACGTGTTGTGAAAATTGCATCTGGTAAAGACATTCTGTTTTTAAATGCATGTGTTTTCATATTACCCTGTTGTGGTATTAATTTACAATGTTTGTAAACTTTTTTAACAGGTAATGACCACCTTGCACTAGTGACACTGGACGGAAATCTTTACACATCAGGCACTGCAGAGCAGGGGCAACTGGGAAGAGTACCTGAACGGTTTGCCAACAGTGGAGGCAGGCAAGGCCTCTGTAAGTCCCACAAGTGTTTACTGATTAGGGATCACTTCTGAACCGTATGTGTTTCTGTGCTGTTCTGACCATCTGTCCTTTGATTTCAGGCCGTTTTCTCATTCCTCAGATGGTAAAAGTCAAAGGGAAGGTTCACTTCACAGATGTCTTCTGTGGGGCTTATTTCACCTTTGCTGTGTCAAAAGACGGTCATGTGTACGGCTTTGGACTCGCTAACTATCACCAGCTGGGTTAGTACCACACATCAGTTTGTGACAGAATTTAACTGTAACTGAAATCTGGAGTTAGGTGCTTATTTTGGGTCCTTACACCTCCTTTCTTTTATTCCTCTATCCAGGCACTAAAAATACAAAGATGTGTTTTACTCCCGTTAAACTGACATGCTTCAAAAACTCCTCCACCTCCTGGGTCGATTTCTCTGGAGGACAGCACCACACAGTCTGTCTCGATGCTGAAGGTAAACCGTGACACAGTGCACTGTTAGACCATATCCGGTCCAGGTTTTGGCTGTGTGACCGTAAAGTCTGATAACCATGCTCATCTAGAACACCAGTAATATGCATGTTTTTGGGTTTGTTTGTTTGTTTGTTTTTTTAAATTAAGTTTCTTTTAAAGGGGTGAATAAGTAGATTTTTTTTTTTTACTTTGGAAAGTTCCCCAAAGACAGGGTACTTCATATGTGCTTTGTTTTTATGTTTATTTAACACATAAAAACAAATATGCCCCTTTTTTCTTTTCACCTATTAGGGCAGGTCTACAGTCTGGGCAGAGCAGACTATGGACGTCTTGGTTTAGGCGAAGGAGCTGAAGAGAAAAGCGAGCCCTCACCGGTGACTGGGATAGAGCCAGCCAGTGGAGTGGAGTGTGGAGCATCTGTCAGCTTCGCCATCACTAGAGAAGGTGAGGAACCATGGAAAGCACTGCAGATGATTCAGTCTCTGGTGTATAAGTTGGAGCGTGATTTAATTCCAAAATAAACAGTCAATTGTCATGAAAAAAAGAATAGTAACACTAAAGATTGTTTGCCCGTGCCTTGAAAAGTGACCTCTTACTCATTACTAATTCTACATTAATGAAATCTTTTAAGTTTTATAAGTTCAAAATCCAATAATGTTAATGAGTTTAATGAACTACTTGCCCCTGGCTTTAAAATTTATGTTTTGGATGAAAAACTTATCACCCATACTGTAACAAAACTAGAGAATTAAACATAAAACCAAATATCCATTAATGCAAACAGCTCAGACCGTATTAGAGCACACACAGTGTACTTTGTGAAGTAAGTTAAAATTATTTAGCATTTCTTATATCGTTATTATCATCTAATATGTGTAAGTTTCGGTGACATCTGGCACTAGAACAGCACATTATGAGTCAATTGATTAATTTTGCAATTTAGTTACCCTCCAAGTAACCCTTCTGTTTCACAGTAGGGAAATGTGAGACATTCATAGACTTATGGTGCTTTTCCACTCAAACCCTACACCACTCTACTTGGCACACTTCAGCATGGCATGACTCTACCCACTTGTCGAACTGGCATGGTTGTTTTTCCACTGCTAGCCGTTACTAGTCAGGACTAGTTGAAGTGGGTGGAGTTGGCAGGTCAACATTCCATTTTCAACCAACTAATAAAGTGTGACACCGCGGTCAGTGAAGTAAACAACAATGATGGACGCTCTGGATGACATGGAGGCGATACTGCTGCTGCTGTTTGTGCTGTGGCTCTTTGTCACTGAAAACGCTCACAGGTATGTTTTTCCACACATGGTGGGTGATTATTTAAAGATCCCCGAGCTTCGTTGCACGTATGATGACATTTCCTCTGACCAATCAGTGGACAACACTGTTCATGCCATGTTTTAGTGCCGGCTCAGCACGGCTAGAGCCACCTCTGAAACGGATACGAAAAATCTTAACGGGTCCCAGGTCCAACCCCCAGTGGAAAAGGAAAAAATAGGGGTAGAGTCGAACCGTGTTGTGTGGAACCGTTACGAAAATGTGCAGTGGAAAAGGGCCATTCCTTTAATTCAACTTGTTGAAACCTGCAGAAATACTGCATCTTAGCTTTGGTAACAGAGCGATAGTTCACTTGTGGAATCCTGCCTTTGCTGTTTACTACCTTGGTTGTTTACTGCAATCAGACTAGGAAAATACAAACATGTCATTAAGAATTGACCGTACAGCAAATAATCTTCTTTATCATTAACTTTTCTGTATTTTAGACTTTCTGTTCTCAATGTATGTTGAAGGAGTGATATTTTGCTTTTTGTATGAATTTTAAACATTTCCCTGTGGTCGACATAAACTGTAAATGCTATGTTTGGGTCTGAATTCTTCATTAATTCAACTCCACAGGTCCATCTTCAACCCTATTTCTGACTAATGACATGTGGAAGGTGGTTTTGAGTGTTGGCCCTTTAAATGCAAATGAGCCACTTCACACCTCACCCCCTCCAGGTTGTTGACCGTACTTTGTCCTGTTCAGCCACTTGTGTTAGTTAATACAACAGATAACTGAACATTGTAGGTAATCTGCAGTTTGGACATATTTTTAGTACGACTACAACCACTCCTGCTGATAAACATTTATGCTGTACTGGAGATGTTTATTGGAAGTCTTGACCTTATATGTGCAAATGTGATGTAACTAGTTATAAAATGTAACAAATTAGGCAGGAATTAAAACAGGTTGTGGAAATCCACTCAGTTTTTGCTAAAAGGACTATGATAGTTATGCAGCACGTGGAGGGTTCAAATTCAAACTTTATGAACTATTAGGGTCCAAATACACAAATAAATGAACCAAAGACTAATAAAAGTGGGTTTAATAAAATATGACCCCTGTAATATATTCCCCCATTGTTTTGCTCCTCTTGCTGCAGGCTCTGTTTATGCCTGGGGCATGGGCACCAACCTGCAGCTCGGCACCGGAGAGGAGGATGATGAGTGGAGTCCTGTGAAGATGACGGGCAAGCAGCTGGAGAATCGTGTAGTACTGATGGTGTCCAGCGGGGGGCAGCACACAGTCCTTTTGGTGAAAGACAAACAGGAGAGCTGATGGCTTTTTGAAGGCAGATAATGCTGGTGGGGCCTTGTTCATGATGCCTAAATATGAGGAGGGGGATTTGATCCTACTGTGATTTCCTGAGGTGCAGGTCTGAGGCTGGCAGGGGGGGGTCCGCTGTTGCCCCTTTTGAAAACTCTTCCTAGTGGGGAAACATTTTTCCAGGATGTTTTCTGTAGATCATGACAAATGAGAGACTATTTTTTTAAATCTAGTTTTTTGACGTTGCCTTTGAATTCTTTCCATAAAAATCATTGGTGTGACTGTAAGATTAAATACACGGTGGTTGTGAATGTGCATGTACATAAAGAAACTGAGAGCGCAAGACTTTTATTGACTTCTCCAAACACTCATTTTAATATTTTTCTTTAAAGCAATAATTCCACTTTTATTTTGGTTCAGAAGAGATCTGTCAGTCAACTACTGTTTGTTCCGCCTTGAGCATATACAAATGTTGCTCAGACATCTGGTAACATGTACTGTATTCTGCATTCAGTTGCTTTTTCCTGTCTGAGAATAAATAAATCATTTTAAGTTTTTAAGCCTTTTGTTGTGTAGTGAAAGTGTTGAACCAAAGATGTCAAATGCTTAATTTACTGAACTGAAACTAACCTCATTCTCTTGATTTGAAAATATCTGCAGGGTGTCCAGATTCATTCTCTCAAATATTATGAGCCAGTGAGTGCTTTGAGGTTGGGCTTAATTGCTTAAAAACTGTGATCTAATTTAATTCCTCCTCCTTTTTATTATTGTCAGCTTTAGTGTAGATGCTTATATCTGCATCTGAATACTGTCTTTTTCTTGAATATTTGGGACACAATGGGTTGTTCAATGATCGAGTTGGTGGTTGGAGCCCTGCTCCGACTGTCCACATGTTGAAGTGTCCTTGGGCAAGACACTGAACCCTAAATATGCTCCCAGTAGGGCGTGGCATTTACCATTTTACTTGTACTTACCTGCTCACTGTGTGGAGAAGGGGTGGCTAACCCTGGTCCTGGGGAGCCACTATCCTACAGGTTTTAGACCAAGGGTGGGCAGTCCTGGTCCTCGAGGGCCGATGTCCTGCATGTCTTAGATATTTCCCTCTTCCATCACACCTGATTCAGTTAATGATCAGCTCATCATCAGCTCTGCAGAAGCCTGA
>JAPTYQ010000009.1:14313017-14323700 GCA_029814465.1 Ostorhinchus cyanosoma
CACACACACACACACACACACACACACACACACACACGCACACACAAGCACACACACTTGCACTAAGAAATGTTGAATTAAATAAATAGTTTTATTTGTATGATTTTGATGAAGGGTTAGGATGAGTCCTTGACCTTTTTCCATTGAAACATGGTCCAATAGTTCTGATCTCTACAAAAATAGTTGCTTAAGAAATGAGAAACAGCCTCGGTTATATTTATATTTATATTTATATTTATATTTATCACAGCAGTAGTTATCCAGGAAACTTTTACCTATTTACTTAAATTGAGGTGTAGGTTTTTGTTTTCTTTTTGAGCAAACATCAGACAACATCAGCAAACATCCAAAATATGAACGTAGAGTAAACACACACACACACACACACACACACACACACACACACACACACACACACACACCATAGAGCCATTAGCTTGTAATGTAGTTTAGTTTTAGATAACTGACAATAGATCGAAGTAATAATAATGTATAAATTGTGGTTGTAGACTGATAATCAGTCAAATTCTATTTACACTTTAATGCAACACACTTTACATGTAGTGCTGCTGTAAACCAGACTCTCAAGATTACATACCCATTGTTGTGTATATTTGTTGATGATTGCCTGTATTTTTTAGGGTCATTTGTTCATTTTCTTCCTAATTTGTCGCAGACCAGTGGAGAGAAACCACAGGAACCAGTCACACATGCCTTAGTTTACAACTTGAGAGGAGCTGATTTTTGGAATTCAACCAGGTGCCAAAAAACAGCTGGACTAATACGAACAAACTAAAATATTTATCATTGTTTTATTGATGTACATTGTGAGTGTCTTATTCGGTAAAAACCTGTAAAAATTCAATCCCATTTTGTTTTTTTGTCTGTTATTCCATCCTGTTATGGCACCTAAAACAAACAGTAAAGCAAAACAACAGCCCCATCTTGAAAGCAGAAGTAGTCCTGAAAAATAGGGATACAAAGATGAACTCGCAGCAGCTTTTACAAACACTTTGACGGCAAGAATATGAAAATAATTCCGAGCGGCTCCTTTCACTAAAATATTTTCTTAGGTTTTTTTTTTTTTTTTTTTTTTTGCACAGAATACTATAATACTTACATAGTGTGTAATAATTTCAGTATCTCGAGGTGTCTTCATTTTTGGAAGTCAAAATGTGGTCACCCTAACATAAGGCACCCAGTATGAGTCCATGTCTTGGCCCCACAGGAGGGAAGACATCCAGTGGAATGGCTATACAGTTCTGTGCACTTCTGACAGTATGTAAACACCTAAGGCAACTAGAAGCTCTGATGGTCTGTCTGTCAGCAGGCGTCTATCACAAAGCAGCAGGCTCAACTCATTACCACAATATCCCCATAACAATCATCTCAATAATTGATACCATTGTTCCATCTTTAATACGGTTGCGATAGGTAGTGGGCTGTCGGCTAAGATGCTGTATATAGGGCGTCACGGTCTGTACGTAGGTGTCTTAAGTAAAGGCAGCTAAACATCTGTTCTATTGACAGAATCCTTTGGCTGCAGTACTGTGACATAATGGAGCTCAGTGATGCACTTACCCAATAAGATGAATGTGCTTCATCAGGTCAAGCAACAGGGTTTGTACATTGAATAGAGGCATATATTAGTTCATGCTTCAGGTCTCTTTCAGTCACCCCTACTGAATATTATTGAACGGAAGAAACAGCCTGTCCACGCAAAATGGAAAAGACTCTGAAAAGAAATTAAGCTTCAATACAAATGGATGTTTTTAAGCTTTTAAAACCTGTGAGAAAATACAAGTATTACAGCTCTGAGAGTTGTTATGAATGCTTCACATGTCATCCTTGTTGTTGTTGTTTTCTGTTCATTTGCTTTAGAAGACATTAGTGTGGGTCAGAGGTTGAAAACATTAAATTATCTGTGTGTTTTAGTTTAATGAGATCATAAAGGATAAAAAAAAATACCAGCTGGTTTAAAAAAACAAAACAAGAAAAAACAGTTCTATGGGGGAAAAAGACTTATATTTTCAGTGAAGCACATTTGTATTCATAATTTTCTCAATTCATGTCATTTCAATTCAGTTTTACTTATATAGTGCCAAACTCAATCAAATTTTCTTATTGACACTAAACACAATAAGCCCTTGCAAAATTGTGAGAAAAATCTCAGCAAATCCTCAGAGAGGAAGCACTTGACAATGGCAGGAAGGAAAAGTCATAAGTCAGCTCAGGGCCTATGAGGGAATTATTCATTTTCTGTCTTATTCATTCATTTCACTGTACACAGTGAATATATAGAGAAATTCATGTATATTTCATGATGAATTTCATTGCACTGATTGGGATGTGGCAGCCCTTCAGTCCTTCTTTTATTGTAAAGTGTCTCCCCTCATGAATATTGCAGTTAAGACCTCTAGTTAAGTCATGAACCCTGGTGAGAATGTAATCTGTCAGCAGTAATAGTGAGTAGATGAAGGCATTTATTTAACTGCGTGTTGAACTGGTTATGTGTGGTTTGATAGTACAGAATAAAATCATCATTGCCTCCTGTTGCGCCTCTGAAAGAAACCATTTCACATTAACCCATAAAGACCCAAACATCCACCATCTACCAAAACCATCTACTGATCTAAACTATTTCAAACCTGTCCATCCACTCATTCTATCAATACATGTAAATAATTTATGTAAAATACAGTTTGTCGTCTTTTCATGGTCATCAGATATGACCCATTTGGACGTTCAGAGGCTCCGTAGTTACCGTGGAGACACTGTCATCTGCTACAACATTGATGCACCATGAAGTTTGATAAATAGCAATGAATGGAAACACGTGATTTATGTTCAGTGACTGAGATCTTTGCTGCAAAACACCCTTTTCCTACAGTTTTCTGTTTTTGATATAACAATCTTTGAATTTACTCTGAATTTTCTCGAGCATTTAAATTAAATAGAGGAAAATCGGCATAGTAAAATACATGTTTTACAATGAAAATGTAAAATATAGAGAATAACATTATAATAAATAGTGATAAATCACAGTTAAATAAAGAGAACATTTCATTTGGGAACTGCCACAAATGTAGCAGTGGGTCTCGATGGTTTAAATAAGGAAATATTGGCCTTTCACAACAAAACTGCAGAGGTTAATATAATAAATTGTGAAAAATCATTCATGAATAGTTGGACGGAGAAAAAAATTAATTTGGAAGTTTCAAAACCAGATTCTAGTCGTTAAGGGTTGACATAAGAGTAGAACCTTAGAATGCTACAAAGGAAGAAACAAATCCCCTTTTGCAAGAGCTACTGACCGTGGTGTGAAGATGAAGAGAAGTCAGGAGTTACATCATGACCTTGGAGTGAATCATTCATTCTGTGTGTTACGTGTTTGTCTGTACACAGTCAATAGACACAATAGGTTCTTTCCCACCGCAGGAACCCAGAGCATTACCCTGAACTTTGACTGTTTCTATCGAAATAGCCCGGGTAAATAACTTTCCCTCAGCCCCCAAACTTTCCCCGAAGTAGTTCCTGGTTAGGAGGCGGTACTTTTCAGATTAGCAGGAGTTCTTAGGGGCAGGGCTTTGTGCTGGAGAACTCTGATTGGTGGACAACACTCGCAGCGTTTCTGCATTTTGTTCACCCCCAACAATTTCATTCATTCTTTATTTCATTTCCACACGCTTTGTATTTTGATAATTTGGAAATTGGACCAAAACAGAAGCTACGACAAGTGGACGAACGACGAGGTCCAGGATTTTTTGAACGTTTTTGTGGAGGAGGAAATTCAGATGGACTTTCAATCATCAACACGAAAAGAGCGAGTTTCAAGTAAATTTCAAGTAAATTTAAGCCGGATTATAAGAAAGTAAAGGAGCACAACGTTCACAGTGGATCTGACCACCGAACAAACCAATAGTATGAATATCACAGAAAAACTCACTGTTTAGTTGATTCCATGCTGTAACAGAAGTCAGCGGGACCAGCAGTTTAGTCAAAAGTTGGGTTAACCTAATGCTAATGCTAACGCTAACTGGTTAACATAAACCTAAAATAGAACTGGATATGTTTGTTTTGTCACTGTGAGCTGAACACTGATTTATAACCCCGCCCCCAAAGGGGAGGTGAAGGTATTGGTTCATTTTGTTTGTTTGTTTGTTTGTTTGTTTGTATGTTTGTCGCAAAAACTATTTGACCAATTTTCATGAAATTTTCAGGAAAGGTGCGAGTTGGTCCAGAATAGATGTCATTAAATTTTGATGAATATAGGTCAAAGGTCAAGGTCACCAAAAATGTGTTTTCACATTGGTAAGAGATCGGGAAAATCAAGTCAAACGTTTGCGAGGGGCGGGGTTTGTTGTGCCTGGAACCACTTGTTGTTTATTTGATTTCCACCTAAAATGGACCGAAAAGACTCTTTTCCGAACACAGGCTCATTTGTGTCCAGATCCATTATCTACTACTCTTTACAACAGACCTCGAACCTTTCACAGATGTTTATTTTCCATTTAATCTCAAGGCACCTTTTTTCTTTGCATCTTTTGTTTTATTTCAATTTTTAATTAAAAAAAAAAAGTCTAACCAAATATTGTCTATTCATTTATAAGGCATCAAAATATAAGTAGAATATAAGCACTAGTATATAAGCAGTTGAATTAAATGCAGGTATTTGAGTAAATCTGTCTGACTGAAGGATTGAACCTGGACTATATCTTAAAAAAAAATAGAAATGAAACAGAACCATCCACCACACTTAAAGTTAGATGTGATTTAGTTTAAGGAATGAGAAGTTAAAAATATATATTCTAGTATTTTTTAAATTAATGATATTTCACTTAATTTAAAATGTATTCCAGATGGATTAAGTGATTCAACAACCAGCAAAACCTTCAACCCAAACCATCCACTTAAAGTACTGTTTCATTTTATTAAACTAGAGCTTAGTTTGTGAATGTACATGAACTGGACTGCAGTTCCTTTTACTGCTGTGGAATTCTGTATTTTTTTTTTTTTTGTCAGGGATTTGACTGGAAGAGGCAGTTTATGGACTTGGAGTGAATTATTCATTTTGTTGCTTTGCTTGCTCATTTATCTTTACACTGTGAAGATATAGGAAGAGGCATGTATATTTCATAGGGGATATACTGTATGCTCCCCATCACCCCATCCCCACTTTATCCCCATCACAAATGTCACTGTCTGTCTGGTCGACTGCTCGGCCTGATGGGTACTGCCGCCTTATCGAGGAGCTTATCTGAGACCTCTGATCTTATTTTCAACATCTACGCAAACATGAAGGAACGATGTAGAAGAAGAGATGCCCTGGAGTCATTTCTATGTTCTACAACATCATCAGTCTTTCAGCAGAAAAATGACTTGAGCCCTTTAATGTGAAAAAAAAAATAGACAAATGACTGTTCAAACATATAATTCAAGAACCATAAAGAAAAATATCTCAAAATACCATTCACCACTTTTTTTGTACATTGACGAGTGCATTTGAAATAATGTCCGACAATCATTGCTCTTCATACGTCCAATGAGAATCTCAATTACAACAATTTATTTTATTCCTTCCTTTACTAAAACATCATTTGCAACCTGTTTAACTGTAATCATTTAACTAATACATTGTAAAATGACGTCATACTAAAGCCATCCCTGATTTCTTTTCCAGTGTGCCTTAATTTTTTCATCCTTAGGGGAACCAGCGATGACGTTCAGAAGGTCAAAGATCAACAGTCAATCATTAAATCTATGAATCTAATCTATAATCCTTCATGACCATCTGAGTTAATTGCACACTTCATCTGACCGTACTGGCATTTACAAGAGGATAACATCAATAAAGACAACATGAAACAAAATATTTGGTCGTAACTGAAAGGTATCTACAATAATGTTTCAAATTAAAAGCACCTGTAAATTACATCTTGAATTTTTCTATATTACAGTTGTATGAAGGTTTTCAAAAGACAAAGCAGTTATTACATCTGTACAATAAGGTATTTCATATACTTTGTATCTGCTGGAACTCAAAGTATGAAAAAAGATGAATCACTTTTTCTACAAAATGCTGCACTTTCTGTCAAAAGAACCAAACAGAATGCTGAATAAGGCATTACGGTACATAATTTCATTCAGCGGAATATACAGGATTGAAGACCACATTAGCAGAGAGCAGTTGAAACAAGCTGTAATCGCTATACAAAAAAAAAAAAAAAAAAAAAAATGGAGATACATTTTTGAAGATTTTAAATGCTTCCTCTTACATTTATAGCACTTAGTTTAAATAGATACCATATATATAAATATATTTAACATTTGAGTCTATTAACTGGTCACAAGTGAAGCTTTATGGTACAACAGTGTGACAGCACAACAAAATAAGCACATTATCACTTAATATGCTGTTACAGACTAAAATGTCCCATACACTTGATATATATAGATTATTTTTTAAACATAAGACTTCAGTATAAGAGGTATCTGTTTGACGTTTGTGCAAAAAAAATCTTCCGCCTTCCATCCACGTCTGAGAGATTTTCCATCAGTGGAAAAAGTCCATTATCTGTAATATGTATAGGAAGGCTGTCATTGCCTGCTAATGCGTGTGATCCAATTCAGACGTGCATCTGTGCCACTTCGAGTGCATTCAGTCACAACTGTGAGCTGAAACAGCAGTGCCACTTTCCCCTTCAGCTCCTCAGTTTACCGTCAGCTGAATGCTGGGGTTGTGAAAAAACACGGAGCAGCCTCGATGCTAGAGGAGCGCAAACAGTGAGTCAGCTGAACACTGATGTTCATAGAAGCTGTAAGCACTCAGTCATCTCTGCTTAATCGTGAAGGGCATTCTCATGTCTTTAATGTGTCAGTCATGATGGACCACTGGGATACAAACAGTAGAAAAAACAAAAATGGCATTGAATTGGTCATATATAGTTAGAACACATCTTAAATATGTACGTGTCCTTCGTCTGTAATGATTTTTTTCTCATAAAATCACCATAATGAGTATTACATTGTTTGTTATAACTTAAATATCAGTGACAATATAAATATAGTCCAGCTAAACATTCACATTACTGGATTCTCATTATCTGTCCAATCAGACCCACAGTACAATTATGCATCATTTCCACTCTGACACATTTTCGGACAGAGACACATTTTTCATGCCACAGCAAACCGGACACAAAATGACACGACTACTGTTTTTATCCTCAACATAAAACTACCTCAGGTATTGAAAAGCTCATGAAATGAAGAGGAAGAATTGTTTCCGTTATTTGATTTTGATGCACAAATTTAGGCCACTGAAAGTCATTTCACAATCCGACACCGACCAGAATCATGTTTAATGTTTGGTTCGGTGCCTGGTTTGAATCTGTGACCCGTTATATCAGCAGACTGCAGTGTCTTCCACCATGACGCTCTGCCAGAGGATTTTTGCAGTCAGTCTGGTCTACATCAAGTGAACGTCATGATCTATTAGATTGAGGTCATGCGAGTAACTTGGCAGGTTATACATAGCCACTGTTTGGCAAATAAAAGAAAAATAAAAAAAATACTCGGTGGCCTGGAGTGTGTTCAACATACATTTTCTGTTCTGACAACTTGATCATTAATGGAACTGTTTATAAAAAAGAGTTATGAGTCCTGCTCTATTTTCCTAATATGGAAGTAAATCCTAAAGCTCAGAGTCAGCACTTTGGCATCCTATAGTTTTATTTAAAGATCCTTGTCATATAAGACAGAATGAAAATCCCCTTCATTAAACAATAATTTAATATGGTTTTCCCACAAAAAAAAAAAATTCTATCATCTTCTTGAATAAATATTGATGACATCTTCACTTTAAACTTCATTTGCAGTGTTTCCATAAAATTGGAGGAAAACTGTGACATAGTACAGAGAATCATGTACCTTTCTATGTCAGATCGTAGTGATGTCATTTACATTAAGCATGACTGTAATTATGCAGATGTTATAGAGTAGACTGTTGCTGTTTCAATCTAAAATGGCTCTGATGTTTTTTTCATGCATGAGGTGAAAGAATAATTCAGTCTCCTCATCTACCCACACTTCCTACCTGTTGCTACCACAATTTTAGCGCTTTAGAGCTTCAGTGCACAATACTTTTTTGCCATCGCTGGGCAAAAATCCTGCCAACAGAAAGCAAAACCTCTGCACGCCCACGGACTATTTACAGGCTGTACAGTATAAACTTACCCCATGATGCAAGATTCTGACCGACTGTATGTGTTTTAAGAGACTTATAGAGGTTGAGGACAGAACTCTACTACTCTCCTCCATAGGCTTATCACTGAAATAACACGGCAGCTCCCGTAACTGTGATATTTCACTTTTCTTTGACCATAATGCCACGCAGTGATGTCAAATTATATGTGTTCCTGTTAAGCCTTTTGAGCTGGACAGAGATGAGAGAGCTGCAGACGTGCAGGGTTTGTGGTGCAGATCAGTCAAGTTAGGATACGGGTCAGAGATTCACATTTCTTACTTTTTAAACCATTGTTTTAATTACCTTAAAATACCTTAAGGAAATTATTTTTCTTTTCTTTTCTGATGCTTCAAAATGCGAATAAAATATGTTAAATGGAAACCTGAATTTTGAAAAAGATGGATTAACCTCATCTGCTGGACATCAGATGTTTTCTGCTTTCACTTTACATTTATGCGCAGGCTTCCACATAACACTTTGAAAAGTTTTTTTACTTGGTCAGTATTGAGTCTAAAGTGTTCGGGAATTCAGATTTGCTGTGGAGGGATGTTAAATCTGATGGAAAAGCACTCTGATACTTTCTGAGCGTACTGTCCAGTAGGCTATGTAGGTTTGTTTAAATGGGTGCAGTACGCATGTGCATTGACACATATACAGACTCTCATAGCGTATGTACACTTGTGTCCATTATGTACAGGCACACACAGGTATTTTTGTCATTATACTGAAAGACAATCCTTGAAAAACTGTCTCATGTACGTACTGGGAAATGGACTTTTGGTTATGTGAATCCAACACAATCAAATATTTCACAGACGGCAGGTCAAAAGCCTTCGTCTGCGGTCCTAGACTCCTGTGGTGAACTGAGTAAGTTCAGTCTGGAGGTCATCCTGGACCGTCCCCTCCCCCATCTGATTCATGCCTAGTCAGGCTGGTGCTGTCTCTCTCGTCGCTGGAGCGCAAACTGACGCTGGCTCCCGTGCACTATTACGCGCTCTGGAGAAGCTATTTTGCTCCATGCGGGAATGATACGGCAGGCAGAAATCCCTGAGGCATCTCTTGAAGTTTTCATCCAGGAAGGCGTACAGGACAGGGTTCAGGCTGCTGTTAGTGTAGCCCAGAGCAATGCACAGATGCCAGCTGGCCACCACCACGAGGTTCTTTGTGTCAGTATTCACCATGGTCCTGACAATGATGAAGATGTGGATGGGAGTCCAGCAGATGACGAAGGCCGCCACCACCACCAGGACCATGCGAGTGATCCGCCGTAGGTTCCTGTCCTTCTCCTTGGAGCCAGAAAGCAGACGGACACTCTTTAACCGTAGGATCATGAGGCCGTAGCAGATGGTGATGACCAGGACAGGAACCACGAAGGCAAAGATGAACACAAAGATTTTTGTCACTGTGTCCCAGTACTTCTCGGGTTTGGGAAAGCTGAGTGTGCAGACAGTTTTGCCTGAGGAGTTAAAACAATTAGAGGTTTAATAGAACGCTACGTGGGGAAACTAATTTAAGTTAATAACCCTGCTCAAATGTGTTCTCTTTTACAGCATGATGACTGCGTGAAATCAGCAAATGCATTTTCTGCTGAAGATACTAAAAAGTCCTGTGCAGATAATGAAGTTTTTATACAGTACTGATTAGGGATGGAAATTGAACTTCAATACTTTGATCTGATAGATTGAACTGTGTAGAAACTATAAAAAAAAAGTCTTTTCAGCTTATTCTAAATTTCAGTACCAAAGGAGTGAATTTGATGGTTCAGATTTGTATCAATAATACAATGTTAACAGAAAGCATCCAAGTTGCAGTAAATAGCTTTACTTTTTATGCTGTAAAATAGCTTTGACAAATGGCAGAACTCTGAAACAGACAACTTAAATACCCAGAGTGAATCCACAACAATAGCAAATGACGTTAATTGCTGTGCTTTTAAGACCGACTACATCTGTGTGCACCTATTAACACTAAATATATTCAATGTGAACTTTCACTAAAATATGCTTTTTTCACCTTCACATTTATGCCATTTCCCTCTTGTGGAACAGTCACAAATAACATTAAACATTAATGTTAACAAAGAGGATACGACATCATCAACAGACAAATGAATAAGTAGTATCTTTGCAGCTATTAAATAACACTGGGGAACAATTTGAGAAAAAAAATTCTGTTGAGATAGATTTTTATACTCATTAAATCTAAAATTGTCATGCTGATTCCAAAATTGCAGTCAATTTTTTTTCTAGCACGTCAACTTTTTTCTCCACAGCTTAACCTCCAGATTAGCCAAATTCCACTGATTAGCTGTAGTAAGACTTTTCCACTGATTCTGATCGGACTCATCTACAGCTACGTGGGCACTTGTTTGTTCAGTCACAACTGAGACAGTGCAGTGAGAGGTGTGTGCAGCTCCAATAGGTCAGGACTAATACTAC
>JAPTYQ010000009.1:14323800-14335078 GCA_029814465.1 Ostorhinchus cyanosoma
CAGTGAGAGGTGTGTGCAGCTGCAATAGGTCAGTACTAATACTACTGGAATTACAGGAGACATATCCTTTGTAAAAAAAAAAAAAAAAAAAACACAATAGTGTTAAATAAACATTGCAGTCATGCTTGTTTCTTTCATATTTCATTGTATGTCAGTATTTGAACATTTTTAGAAAACAAGCACATATCTGTTAAGTACAGTATTTTTCATATTTTTTAAGAAACAGGGATCCTATAGTTCAAAAAGTTGACGTGATCGAGAAAAACTAAGATCAGTTTTGGATTCCGCACCCAAAAATTTGTTCAAAACAGCTGTCAGACCGAACTCAACAAAAATTGTGTTCCCCAGTGTAATCGATTTCTCTGAATTTAAGACAAAAAAAAGTATATAAATTCAAGCAAAATCACATGTTTAATATTTTGTGTCTAAAAAAATCCACTTGAGGGGAAGTAGCATTGAAGCCAAGGCATCAGTGTTGGTGGCAGTACTGAGAACGTGTGATAATGGCACTTTGGAGGTTGTTTTTTTTTTTTTCTCTCACCTTCATTTGTCATGTTGGTAACTGCCATGACCATCACAGGTACTCCAACTACAGAGGAGAGGATCCAGATGCAGACATTGATCAGCTTAGCTTTGGCTGGTGTGCGGAAGTCGAGGGCCTTCACAGGATGACAAACAGCGATGTAACGGTCCACACTCATCATGGTTAGTGTGAAGATGCTGGTAAACATGTTATAGTAGTCAATGGCCATGACCACTTTACACAACAGCTCCCCGAAGGGCCATGTTCCCATCAGGTACTTGGCGCTCTGGAAGGGGAGGGTGCTGGTGGCGAGAGCGTCAGCCAGAGCCAGATTGAAGATGTAGATGTTGGTGGCAGTCTTCATTTTGGTGTATCTGGTTGGAGAAAAGCATTTCTGACTCACAATAGCTGGCAACTGTGATTAGATTGAGGAGACTGCATTTTCCAAGATCTGCCTACGCTGAGTGTCAAAGACGCCTCGTTTGGTGTGTGGTCACAAATTTCATGAACACATTTCAAGGATAGAAAGTAATTTATGTTTCCTCCCTCAAACCAATGTTCTTCAATTTCTTCTAGAAAAAATGTCAAACTAATAAAATAGCTTTTTAGATGCATAATGTTTTTATGGCACTCCAGTAAATGCATGAAAGCTTCTTTGCTGTGCCTGAGTGAGTGTGAGCCCCCATTAAACTGCACTTCTATGTAATGAGTCAATTTCTGCAGAAAAATCCTTCAGAACTCCCCCTTGAATTTGTTTTCACAGGATAGTCCAAACAAACAGATGTCTGGATGTTTAAAGATGGACGGTTCCACAAACATAACAGTAGTTGTTCACAGTTAATTAAATTGTATTTCTGACGGCTTTCACTTCCAGACTTCACAAACCAGTGCGCTCTGACCAGATGAGAGAACACAAAGCCATGTCTTTTATCTAAGTCTCCCACATAGAGATCTATTGCGCCACACGCCATGTACACACCACTGCAAATGTAATTGTTTTGCAATGCCAACCACCACTTTTATACTTCATCTAAAATGATTCTGAAAAGCATAAAGCACAAAAAAACTCATGTTTCATCTTTCAATGCTCCAAGAAAATGAGTGAAAGTCCAAACACCAAATCATTTCCCTTTTATTTGAGGCTAAACAGTCAAATCTTATTTTCCACACAGATAATCAAATAAACGGCAGTTTACAAAATCACTCCTGACAGGAATAAATGGTACCAACCCCCCCCCTTCACCCCTCTTGTTTTATGAGGAAGCTGTGTCTGCATTTGTGTGTGTCTGTGGGTGGGTGGCTGTGTGGGTGTGTTATTGAGTGGCTCTCAGACACACTGTAACTGCAGGCAATCACAATGGATTATTGTATATGATAATGTAATTTGGTATTAATCTGCCACTGTATGTTCCATATCCCTTCCCAATGTGTTCCCAAGTGTTTAAGCTACTTGAAGGCTGTTTAAAATGACCTCTCATGTTCACAATAGTCTCCAATCTATTAAGACAATGTAAATACACTTCAGTTAGTGTTTGTGGATTTCAACTGCCAGCATTTACGCAGCACATGATGTGTTAATACAAAGAGTTTAGTTACAAATATCCTCCTTTGACCTATGAAACATTTTGGAATGTTTGTCTCTCACTTACCTGACCACCCCGTACATCACAAGGACGTTTCCCAGCAGTCCCACCACACAGATGAGAGAGTAAAGAGCCGTGATGCAAACAGCGATGATGAGACTTGAAGTGTCCCTAGTTGCGGGTTTGTTGGTGTCGTTGCTCTTTGAATGCAGAAGCATGGGATCCTCGGTGAATGTGACATTGAAAGGAGTTAGAGAGACTGCGTAGTGTTCATTATAATCTCCAACGGCGTCGAAACGAAGAGTGGTGAACTCCATCTCCAAGGAGAAAAAAAATAATCAAGTGGGATATTTTTTTTTGTTTTTTTTTTAGTGCGTAAAAGTGAGAGATTTGGAGTACTCACAACAAGCAGCAGGTGCCACCAAACAGCAAACGCACAAAAACTGAGTGGGACATTGACAGCGAGACGCCCAGAGGAGGTTTGTTCTCTCTCTCTCTCTCTCTCTCTCTCTCTCTCTCTCTCTCTCGCTCTCTCTCTCTCTCTCTCTACTGTGTGTGCATATGTGCGTCCCTTTGGCAAAACGCACTGGTGCAAAAAGCAAGATGTTCGGACCCTTATTTCCTGCCCAATTTCTTTCCCTGCGCCTTCAGGCTTTAGTCAAAGCGCTTTAATTAGATTTGGCATGTACAGTATAGTTGATATACTTCATCATATCCTCCTCCTCCCCGCCCTATATCCTCTTCTGCCCTTCATCATCATCATCATCATCATCATCTCCTCTATAGTACAGTACCAGCCTGTTTCCACTTGCCACCTTCTGTAACAGCTCCTCAAACAATGTCCTGCATTGAACATCTGTCATTGCTGTGGCTTTACAACCCAATTAGGCATTTCTTTATTGAGTCATTTCTCTTATTGCTCTCGTGGAACCTGCGTGTATTTTCTTGTGCAGCTCTTCGTGGCCCGTGGCCCGTGTTATTGGAGTTCCATTAGAGAATTGTATTTTCTCAGCAGACTCGCACCTCCATGAAATTACCTTACTGAAGCACAAGCGATTGCAATTACCTGCCAGTATAGCGAGGTTGTTGAAATATTTAAGGCTGTTTTGACATCCTAAAGCAGTGGATAGATGTGGATTTTTAATGTAGCCGGTCCAATCAGTCGCCTTCCTATTTACTCATGCTGATGTGCGTCAATGCGCCTTCACATCCAGTAAAGACGCACAAACATAATGGCACATTCATTTGAGAACTTTACATTTGCTGTAGATCAATATTTAATCAGTTCTGCTCATGTTTAGACAGAATATAAATGACTTTTCTGTCATTGTTTGTGGAACATTTTTTTTTTTTTTTTTGCCAGATTGATCTATAAAAGAGTAGAGTAATTAAGGTTACTTTACATCTAATGCAATATTCAGTCTTTGATTCCACATTGACACATAGGCTAAATCTCATCACACATACAATAAATGAGTGCTTTCATGTAAATTGTGTTTTTTGTTGGGTTTTTTTTTTTTTTTGGTTGTATAATTTACATGAAAGCACTGATTTGTCTGAAGGCTGCCTTTTGTCAATAGACCATTACAGAGAACAGCATTAGGAACATACATGCAGCTGCACATTACTGAAGGATGAAATTTGACTATGTATGCCTAAATGTACAGCCTATTTGAGCTCCTCTCTCAGGGGTAATAGTTTATTTGAACAGATTAAAACCCTCCCCTGGCTCTGTATGAAGCGTTCGAAACTGCAGTCTTCATGCACTCTGCAAAGTGACCTTTATAAAATCCGCCTTTAAGCAGCCACCATCAGTACAACGCAAAGCAGGGACACTCAAAAGAATGGGCCAGTGTGCTCAACAAAAGCTGTAATACCTCCCTCTTTACTGTACCGACTAAAGATAGATCATGCGTGTCTTCTCAAGATGAGGAGCAGTAATTAAAATTATCTGGCTGGTTTTAGAAGTGCAGTGAGCTCATTTCTCATCAAGGGTTGTTGGTTAAAAGCACCTCTTTGACTTTTTACTTGTCCACAGGTAGCAATATTTCATAAAAAAAATAATAACATTGTTTTTTTTTCTCCTTGCATTTGGAAATTTTGTTATGAAATCCTATTAAACCATGTGAGAGTGAGGAAAAAACCAGTCAATGTAAAATAAAATAATAATAATAATAATAATAAAAAAAGGCAATACCAAGAGTACCACTCGAGCCTGAGTTCCTTTACTGATGGAAAAAAGTCAGAAATCTTAAGGGGTGACTCCACTTTCAAGGTTTGTGATGAAAAATGTTGTTTTTTTTTTTTTAAAGAGCCATAAGCATGATGCTTATAGCTACAAAAAGTCTGAGGAGTGAAAATCATAATCTGATGTAACAGTCTCTGGTGGTATTTAAGGGTGAGTGCCTTCGGTGGGTGTAATTTGAGGGGAGGGAGGCAGCGTGGGCTAGAGAGGTCAAAGGGGTGATCAAACAGACACATCTTGTCACATATGTCTCATGGAATTCATCCCACGACAGCTCAAAGCGGGCTCAGCAGCGAATTGTGGTCTGGATGGTTATCTACACTGTGTATGCGTCTGCCACTGAAGCCCTGATCGCAACTTTCAATCTTAACAACAATAGCCCGAGTGGGACAACTAACCCCGCCTGCAGAAAATGACTTACACAGCAGTTGCCAAAGTAAATTCATAAAGTTTAATTTCAGTTACAGCAGATGAATGGAGTGAGAACAAGCAACGACCGACTTATGCAACCCTCTTTCAATGCAGATAATATCAGAGTTTAGGAACACAATTCATATAGACAAATTTTTATTAGGATTTTTGATGATGATTTTATTAAGTTCAGCTACTGGCAGCAGGATGGTTAGATTCAGGGAACGATACAAAGACATGTTTTATACAGAGGGACTCTACAAATATGTGATAAAAACAAAAAAAGACTCCCATTTTGAAACCAAATCATATGTCAGTGATAAATCTAGAACCTCCTCCAGCTGCCAAATCTAGAGGGCTTTCCATCCTCAGTAATGCACTAAAATAATGTACATTCTATCCAGGTAATATGCTTTAAAAGCTTGAAAATAGATATAATAAACCATTTATCCCTGTTTCAAAATCTGGAGAATTTTCATAAAATGTGTTGCAACAAAAACAGAAATGGGTCTGTACATCCAGTATCTGACATGGACAAAATGTTAGTGTTAGTGCTGTTGTGTTTATGTTTTGTCTTCTCCCCATGGGCAGAATCACTCATGATTAGACTGTACAGGCAGCATGATTACTTGCATCACTCATCAGCCCAATGGAAACCAAGGGAAGCATTACGCTGCCTCCCTGAACCCATCACATTCATAGCAGGGAGTGCAGCGTGCAGGGACCTTACAGTGGGTTTTGTGTTTATATAAGTACAGAGTGATGATGCTGCCTTTTTAGTTTGTAAATTATTACATAAGACAAGCAGACTCCTTTTCAGGTGCTGTATAATCTATAAACATATATGTTTGAGAATTGTTACGTTAAAAAGCCTTTTCTTCTCTTGGCTGGAAAAATATAGTAAAAAAATATGACGTGTTCTATTTATTATTTATTTTACATTTTTTGATTTGGAATATAGAAAAAAAGAATAAAAACAAGGGGAAAAATGTAAAAAAAAAAAAAAAACATTCGAAAAGCAGCGGGATGAAGTACAGCTTATACTCCTGCCCCTTCACCCCGTCTTTTTCTTCTGATCAAAGTCTCATGTCTGTTCATCAGAGTAACTTAACAAATCTTACACATGTCAAAGTAAATTCTAAACAAGTCATGCACAAAATAAACTGTCCATTTCATAACAATGCTTGGCTCTCCAGCTCTGGAAGTCCCTCCCACCATCCATCCGAGACAGTGACTCTCTCCCCACATTCAAATCCAGACTCAAAACTCACCAGAAGTTTTACGCTCTATTCTACATCTTCATTTTATACATTGTAATTACTCTTTTATCTATTTGTTTGCTTATTTGCATTTTATGCATTGTCAGGTCCATCTTCAACCCTATTTCTGAGTAATGACACTAGAAAGGTAATTTTGAGCACTGGCCCTTTAAATGCAAATAACCCACTTCAGGCCCCGCCCCCTCCAGGTTGTTGACCTTGCTGTTCTGCCCCATTCATCCAACAGCTGAACATTTTAGGTAATCGGCTCAAAGTTTGGACATATTTCAAGTTTTTACTACAACTACTGCTGCTGATAAACAATTATGTCCAACTCTGAGAAATGTTCGTTGGAAGTCCGGACCTGATATGTGCAAATGTCGTCATGTAACTAGTTATAGACGCAACAAATTAAGCAGGAATTAAAACGGATAGAAGAAAAACTGTAAATTTTTGCCAAAATGAATATAAAGTTAGCTTTGCAGCACCTGGAGGGTTCAAATTCAAACTGTATGAACTATTAGGGTCCAAATACACAAAAAAATGAAGCAAAGACTAATAAAAAGGAGTTTAGCAAAATATGACCCCTTTAAGTAATTTCAGTTTAGTATTGAATAATAACACATATGATTGTGTTTAATAAAGTTAATGTCAAATTTATAAGATGAAGGACTCAAGTTGAAGTATAAACTGTGCTAATCAGTAGACCATTTATTCAGTACAGATGGATGCTAATGTCAGCTAATGCAGCTACGTTATACTGGTTATTGTAATGAAGTATCAGTAAACTTTGTGATAGAATCCTTTGGTGGATTTGTTTGTGTAACTTATTAAACACAGCTACAGTCGAACAGCCTATGAGGGAGAAAAATACGTTTGTAGTTGTTTACGGATTTGTCACTCCCTTAAATATGCATAATATTTAGGCTTTAGATCATCTAAACAGGCGACTTATATCAAAATGCAGTTGACATAGTGGGGGGTGTAATCTATAGGGACCAAAACCATTTTGCATTAGACTGTAAACATGTTTATTTCAGCTGTAAAATTGGCCATTTTATCCTGGTGATCTCTGGGGAATGGTTTGGTTTTGGAGTCAGCCCCTAGTGGACATTCACTTTACTGTGGACTTTGAGGTTTCTGCTTGGTTTTCACTTTGAGGGCGTTCATTATAGCAAATGAAACTGCTCCCTTTCATATAGACTCATGTAGGTTCAGTCTGACGCTCCAATACGTCAACACATCCGCCATTTTTATTCCATTTATGATCTAATTCCTGTGAATCGTTTTTACATTTATGACTTACAGTGATGGGAAAATGTTTTTGGACACCCCATGCATTTGTGATATATTGCATTAAAATTCATTCTTAAGTCAGTGAAATCTGTCCAGTATTGTTCCGTTCTCCAAAACCACATGCTCCTTCTGCACATGCTCAGTTCTGTCCAGGTCAAAACTGGATGTTTCAGCAGAAAAACATCCAGGATATGACATGTTGAAACTGTCAATAATTTAGTTTTCTTATTAATTTTCCTCATAAACATAAACAAAAAAAATAATTTGCATCTCTTTGTCTGATTCTATGGAGGACTGAATCTGCCATAATTAATTGCCACATCTTTTGAAACATAAAAAAATATTTTTCTGCGAATATTTCATAATAATATTGGAATAATATTGAAATTTTAAGGGTGTACACAAACTTTTTTCCAATACTGTATCTTGAATAAATAATAAAAAAGAAGTTTATGACAATTTATTCTCTCTGAATAATAGTTTGAGAAATGTAAACCTCATTGCACTTTTTTTTTTTTTTTTTTTTAATGGACAGCTCTCCCATTTACACCTATGTATTGACAGGACATTCTTAACTCTTGGCGTACACTTCATCAGCTAATGTGCCTACATATTTAACTCAGCAAATACTGTAGGTAAGAGCCTTTCATTGAATAATTACTACAATGATGAATAAGTTCTTTAACCTTAACTGAGCTTCTCATTTCAAAAACAACCGTCATTTGATAGAAAAAAAAAATTGGACTGTATTTCAAAGGATAAAACTCATGTGGTCTGATGAGTTCAGACTGACCCTGTTCCAGAGTGATGGACACATTAGGGGGAGGATAGTGGTGCGTGAAGTGAATACCCACAATGCCTAGCGCCTTCAGTATAAAAGCCTATGTTTGCGGGGGTCTTGGTTCAGCAACATTATGTGTCCGAACAACAACAAAAAATAAATGTTGAGACATGGAATAAGCCTGTTGAAATAATCCTAGGGTGAAAGCTCGCTGTAATCAAAGATAAAGGTGGATGTCTGTGATTTCTAGTAGATGTAGGTGAGTCATATGATCACGCAACATGTCATTTCTCAAAGATCCTTGATTACACCAGTATACCTGTTGTATTATTGTCATCTTACACAATACGTTTCACATGGCCTTGCATAGTCAGACCTGAGTCCACACATTAACCCATAAAGACCCAAACAGCCGCTGGAGACCAAAACCATCTACTGATCTAAAACATTTAATAACTTCTGATACATTAATCGTTTCGTTACATGTAAATAATTAGTGTAAAATGCAGTTATTTGTCTTTTCACTGTCATTTGGCTGTTCAGAGGCTCCGTAGTGAACGTGGAATCATCTTCTATAACACCGATTCACCAGTAAAACCCATGGAGTTTGATCAACCACGTGGTTGTAGATGCTTATTTTTGTGTTCATTTATTGTGGTCTTTGCTTAACCCTGTAACGCCTAACGTATCATATTTGATACTTGAGTTTTGAAGCCCTCTACATGATCAGTGTGATATTTTTTTTTCTTGAAATGCCTCATGTATACAATGAGATATATGCAAAACAACAACAACAAAACAATTAGATACATGAAATACATGGATAATTCACCAGGTGGGAGGAATTCGTTCACCAGAGGACCTGATGGATCGAATATGATACAAAATTTAAACTCATACATAGAAATTTATATTTAATTGATATATACATAAATAAATAAATTTTTTGGTTGTTCAGAAGGACCAATAAAAGCTCCAGTTTTAAAGAACTGGAATTTTCTGTCAATGATTTAAAAGTT
The DNA here is from genome assembly GCA_029814465.1 of Ostorhinchus cyanosoma. Classification (NCBI taxonomy): domain Eukaryota; kingdom Metazoa; phylum Chordata; class Actinopteri; order Kurtiformes; family Apogonidae; genus Ostorhinchus; species Ostorhinchus cyanosoma. The sequence goes on from JAPTYQ010000009.1 coordinate 14,332,918, forward strand.
CAGGCTTTAAAGGGTTAAAAGGTCTTTTTTTTCAGTTTTCTTTATTTTTTTTACATAATAAGCCTCAATTTTAATCTGACCTTGCATGAACATCTGCATGAACAGTGAATTAAATGTGATTTTTACTGAAAAAATGCTAAATTTTGAGGATAATATTATTATAAATGGTGATAAATCATTTAAGAAAGGCTAACTCTAGAGGAGAAATTCATTTGAGAACCGCCACAAAAGTAACACTGGGGTTTTATGGGTTAAAGTGCTGCTCTGTGAAGAACTCTCAGTATTACTATTATTATTATTCTGCAATCATGAGAAAAACACTACCTGGTTTATTTTTTCCTTCAAAACAATACCAACTATCTTGGGTGGCTTGGGATAAAATAACGGCGTCTTTGCAGAAAGCGTCAGGGGTGGAATTTATTTCGGTGGAATACGTACTCGTAGGGAGCGGACAATCTCACAAAACAACAAGAAAACTCCTTAATGAATGTGTAGTGTGATTCTTAAAACACACAGTGGAATGGGAAGGTGAATCTACTTCCTTTGTTTCAGACTGACGTGTTTTAGACTCTGTAACATCAGCAGTTCTGATATGACATTGTCTTCACTTCAGAAAGGTCAGAGAAGAAAGTAAAGCATACCTAATTACACTGTGACATTTTTTTCCCCTTTATGTTGCTGGTATCTTTGTGCTTAGACAGAATGAGATAGAGAAGAAAATCCAAGAAAAAAAAAGTGCTTTGTCCATATTTTAAGCTACCTGTTTTGTTCTGTGCTGTCAGAGCTGAAGCACAGAACAGAATGGAGTCGGTGCTGCCTGTCACATACCATCACTCATCTATCAGTCTGCCCTCCACAACCTTTAGGTATGGGAGCATATTATCTGTGGACACATATCATCCTCTGAATGATTGAATACTAGCATTGAAGTCTAAAATTAGAGCAAATTCTGACAGAACATGTGGCCCTTCTACTTAAAGACAGCAGATCAATAATTGTAGATATGTGTACGTTCACTCTTAATGGTATTTTTCGCACATAGTTTACTGTGACACAAAAGACCCTGCACTATAATACTCTGACAATGTAACACAGTCTTCTATGGACAATCAATATTCTCTGTTCTCTTGCAACCGAATTATCAGGAAAATAAAGCACAGAAAAAGTCTGTTACTGCAACGGATAGGAATCAAACAGCAGGATGTTGCAAAAAAAGATTATGCAGCCACACAAACCTGATTAATTTTAGATTATTTAATAAAGTCCGAATATTGTTTAATCCAATAAGGTGTCTGTTGTGGTAAATGAAGTGTTTGTGTGTGTGTGTGTGTGGGGGGGGGGGCAGTGACGACAGAGGATAGCTATTAACGCCCATAATGACGGGAGCTCAGGGATAAACAAGAGCCCTCATGTTTTTCACAGCTTTTCCGTCTTCCCTTTTACCTTCATAAAAAAGGCTGACGTGTGTGTACCCTTAATATGTTATGAATTCACATACATGACTTGGCTGTGATGAGGTCAGACTCCCCGCTGCAGTATCGTGGAGTTGTACAAAGCATGACAGATCATGCTGTTGCCTTCAGATCCACCTCAAACTACGGGTTATTACTGTTTTTTCTCCAGTGCCATTCACACTAAAACAGAATATTTCAGAGCGTCTTCTTGCGTGATCTGCATGTTTATATCAGCATGAATATTAATAATACATGCAGAGATGGTGAGGTTATCGCAATAATCTTCAGACTAGTTCCCTGTAGATTTTAATAAATTACTGAATTGGAATTACAGTTGACTATTTCTCAAACAGAAATGTCTTTTTGGCACATTTTCCCCTGGGTAATGCCTTATTTCAAGAGTGAAACAGTAAATGGGTGACCTCGTAAAGATGGTACTTGGCTTTTATGAGTCAGTAAAACAATGCAATAAAATGCCACATTGTTATCTGTAGTGATGCTGTTCTTAGAGATGCTTAGACGTCCCACAGCGCTGCCTGTTTGTGCTTCTTTTCTGTTACAGCTGATATAAACTGGCGCCCATAAAGTGAGAATAAAATATTTTTACTTCTGCTCATGAAATGTTTGAGACAATATGATTTATTCTTGATAAATACAGTGTAACTGGGACTTATTACTGATGTGTATAAATAGGAATGAAAAGAGAT
>JAPTYQ010000009.1:14336968-14347945 GCA_029814465.1 Ostorhinchus cyanosoma
CTATCTATCTATCTATCTATCTATCTATCTATCTATCTATCTATCTATCTATCTATCTATCTATCTATCTATCCTGTTAAAATACAGAAAAATACTGGCAGCTGTGGTTACCAGAACAATACTGTAAAAAAACACAACAAACCATAAACATATTTAGGGAGTAACATGTAGATTTAACATTTTGAACATGTATATTTAACAATGAATTTAAATGGTAAATGGACTGCATTTATATAGCACAGTCTATCTGTACAAATAGATTTTGGAATTGAGCCTAAAGACCTACAGTGTGAGCGTAGCATTAGGGCGGCAGAGTCTGTAACACTATCATAATAATGTTCCTCCCTCTGAAGATTTTTAATATCTCATCATCTACAGAACATGATATAATCAAACATTCAGAGAATCTGGAGAAATCTCTGAGAGCAAGGGACAAGGGCAAAAAAATCTATATTATATGTCCTTGATCTTGATGCCCTCAAGCGACACTGCAGTAAAACCAGACATGAAATGGAAATCGTTGCAAGCGCTCAGGAACATTTTCAGAATTCAAGGTTAAAACTCTCGGCCAAATTGTGATATCAGCATAAATTTACTTTCCAAACACTGTTGCTTCCTTCTGCATCAATGGCTATGATATTTAAAAAAAGAAAAGACTTGGGTAATTATGCTATGAGGCTGACGATATGTGAAAATGATCCAGAAATGGTATTTTCTCTGGGCCGAAGTGGAAAACGGTTCTGTGATCAGATAAATCAAAATGTGAAATTCCTTTTAAAAAACCGTTGATGCCACATTCTCCTGAGTAAAGAGAAGAGGGACCATGTTATTCAGCTTCAAAGCCTGCGTCTCTGATGGTATGGGGGCGCATCAGTGCCTATAGAATGGCACTGATGGAAAGAGCAGAAACAGTAGTGAGAGTTACATTCAGTCTACACAGGATTCTACTGAGTGGTAAACATGGTCCTGTTCCCCAGGGCTGCTTTTATGGTAGTTCCCAAAGGATTTTTTTTTTCTCTATATTTAACATTTCTTAAGTAATTTGTCACCATTTATTCTGAAATAATCCTCTGTATTTGGCATTTTTACGGTGAAAATCAGGTATTTTCCTATATTTAATTTACTGATCATGTAGATGTTCATAAAAGCTCAGATTAAACTTGAGGATCATTATACCAAAAAAACAGAAACTGACTTTTGCAGTAAAATATACCATTAACTGAACATAAAACTATTATTTACAAAACTCCATGGGTTTTACTGCTGAATCAATGTTGTAGAAGATGACGGTGTTTTCACAGTAACTACGGAGCCTCTGAACGTCCAAATGGGTCAAATTTAATGACCATGAAAAGATGACAAACTGTATTTTACACCAATTATTTACATGTATTGATAGAATTGATGGATTAACAGGTATTAAGCATTTTAAATCAGCAGATGGTTTTGGTTAAGACGAGGTGGTATCGTCAAATTCGTAATTAACCTTATTTTTTTTCTTAAATTTGTACTTTTCCTCAGTTTATACATTCAGTTGGTTTTCGGTTTTCTACTTAAGAAAAAAAACTGGACGTATAAGATTTGCCAAACATCACATTCTGTTTGTTTTGAATTGTACTTGAGGTTGGAAATGTAAATACCTTGTGAAAATAAATCAAGGCACTATGTTGAATACATTGCGTTTCATTTTTAATCTGTTGAATGGTTTTTAAGGAATTAATTAGTCACACTCCTAGTCTATCACTTCAGACAATACTCATAGCAGCAGCACCTCTGATTGCAAAATTACTGATGCTTGCCAAATCCAATTAGTGTTTTTTTTCCTTTCTTAACATCATTAGTAAGGTAATGAATCATTCCTAATATACATTGTGAATCTCTTTCCCTGATTAGACTGTTAATATTTGGAAAGAGCAGACCTCCCTATAAGCATAACGGCTGTGACTGACATTAACGTACATGATAGTTACATAAAAACATCACATCTCCATATCAACATTATCTCTTCTTTCTTCTTTTTCATTGTGTTATTCAACAACAGGCAGAGGTCCAGCAGTTTGGTTGACAATTAGTTGTGCAACACTGATTTGTCTGCGTCTAGAACTTGATTAGTTTTCTGATTTCAGTCTGGCGGAGGCAGCCTGAACCGTGTTGATATGACAAGACAGAGACAGCATGCACTACTGGGAAATGTGTATAAATGTGGAAAACTGTCTTGGTTATTAAATAAACACAGTTTAGAAGCAGAGTGCCTTTAGATGTCAGGCAGAGGTAGGTAATGTGTGTTATTATTTCTGGGTTCAATCCCCCCTTGTGATTCTGTCATGTAACAATAAATAGATGTAGACAACAAAACAAAGCAGAGAGCAGGCAGAGGCAGTGGGTTTACAGCCTTCAGATGGAAAAGACTGACATCTACATTTTTCAAAGGTTCATCTGTACATCAGCAGCTCTCATTTTGAAAGAGCAGCATTTGTCATTGCCATCATTCACACAGGGTTATGTGCCACGCTGGGCTTCTGTCCTTGACCCATTCAAAGCCAATTCACATCTTGGCGTAGGCTCTGCATTACTGCCAAGGACACCGTCATAAACTAAACCCATTTGATGACAGTGGAGGGGTGGTGTGGGATCTGCCTGTTAATCTGATTTAACAAGAACAAATGAAAGCAAATGGAGATGTGATTATCAGAATCGGAATCAGCTTTATGGCCCTAGTATGTGAACACTTACAAGGAATTTGGCTACGTTTTTTTTATGTAGCTCACGACGTACAATTTCAGCATAAACACAAACACACTTAACCTTCCTCTTGTGTTCGCTTTCTGTTACCATCTCTTATGTTAACAGGTCAGTTGTAAAATATACCATCATCCAATTAGTTCCTCATCTCTCCGTTACCTTGTTAGGCTTCTTTATCCATGAAAATATTGGTTTTATTATGTTTGGTGTCAGCCTCTGGGCCTTTTTTTGTCAATATTCCCCTCAATGTGCATCTGTCAGTCACCAGCTCTATACTGAACTGACTGTGTGGACGTACATGTCTGTGCTTGGTTTGTTTTTGTGCAGGTATACTGGATAACGAGGCAAAAGCTCACATGACTGTTAAAGGAGCTGCTGTCAGTGTGTCGGCTGTCAGTGCACTTAGAATTCCAGTTTTGGCTCTAATTATTGCTTTATAATCTAATTTTTATAACTGTTAACCCAGTTATAACTCAACTCTAACAACACAAAGGTCATAATTTCAACCAGAACATTTCATAATTTAGTGGAAGAAAAAAAAATGGATTGTTTTGTTAAAATTAGAGGTTCCCGGCAGAGTAAAAAAGCCTTGATGCAATAGACTAATTTTATGTGGTTGATTTATGCATTTAAATCCTAAAATGGGTTGGTGCTGATGCAAACACAAGAGGACGGTTAAAGTAATATCAACAAGCATTCAACTAGAGACGGGACAATGAGTTGAAGAATAGTGTAAAATAAATCTAAATAACTGTGTAGATGTGTACAGAGATCTGGTCTATTAAGATATATTGTATGTTTATGTATATTATTTACAGTGAGGAAATTACGACATTGCATAAGAAGGTTTTGGTCGAGGTTTATCATAACTGAAGCTCAAATACTGGAATCAACCTCAGCTTTTTAAGTGAAGCCAATGTTTAAGCACCTTAAAATGTCATAGAGCTGATAAACAATAGAAATTGTGTCTTGAAATCCTGTCAGAAATATTATTCTAGGGAATCATTCTTGTTTCGTTGTGACATGAACTCTTGGTCTTTTTTTTTTTTTTTTTTATTACACAGTTAAAAAAAACAAAAACACAATAAATCATGTTGTCTTGACAGAGAACTCCACTTAAGTAGTGAATCACATGTTTAACGACGTACAGTTAGGTATTAGCTTACCCATTACACTCACAAAGATCTGCCCAAATATGGTCACTTTGTAACAGCAGACCAAAAATAGTGAGAGATTCCAGGGTGACTCAGTCCAATTCTTTATACTCCCAACTGTAACATTTTTTGATATGCAGGGTACTACAAAGAACTCAGTGTAAGAGCTTCAACATCAGACACTAACATGGATAATCTGGACCAGGTGAAAATGTTGACTTGATAAAAACCAGAGTAGGAGGTGAACATGGTGACAAAAATCAAAATAAAAAATCAAAGTTTGTTCTTTTACAGTGGGGAAAAAGGTTCATTCCTGTTTCATGCTGTTTCATATTTTAACCATCCCTCTGACATTTATTATCTTAAGTGAATTGTTTTAATGTCTAAACCAAAACAAAACAAAACAAAACAAAACCATAATCACACTGGCGTCTAGATAGCTTTCATACTATCCCACACACTGAAAAAAATGATGCAGAGAGGGTCTCTTGTGCATGTACGTTTGAGATCCTGGTCAAATATCAGTGTGTGATGTAATGTGGTTGGAAGTGAGAATGTGGAGTTTTATGTAAAAATCCTTACGCTCACATGTTCTTCAACACCACTCTTTAACTCCTCTACATTCACTCTGCGTCGCAATAACTTTGAAATGCACTCAGCAAATGTTGGTAAAAGCTCGTCTGTCAGCACAAAAATCCAAACTGCTAATGCAAATGCTAATGCAAACGTCATGTGAACCCTTGAGCATCTGTACATGTTAAACAACACTTGTTTTACTGTCTCTAAAGTGGGGTTGAAGAAGAAACCATTTATATGACTGTATGTTTTATTGCCCGAAGCGGAGTTTTTATTGCACGTTTTTTCCATATGCATAGTATCATCTCACTAAAACAGCAGCTCTCATTGTTTCTGTCATCGCACAATCTTGTTCAGGGTCACTGATTATGTTCGCTAATTCACAGTGAAGGTGCAATATAGAGCGAGTAACACACAGGTGTGAAATGAGATGGAAGAGAGTACAATATACCAGAGAGGAGGAGGAGAGGAGATTCTCACACACATACACACAAACACACATGTATGGACGTTCAGAAAGACACACTAGCAAAAATGTATTAGCCTACCTAAACAAACATTTTAAAATATCATACACGCATGAGGAAACACGGGGGGAAAAGCTTATGTAACACTGCAAAGGGGCACAGATCAGATCTAATTACACACATGACTGATGGAGTGGTAGATGTTCATCAGCGTTCTAAAAAGAGCCCTGCTAAAAGAGAGGAATTGAACTTCACTTTGACCTGAAAAAAAGCTCTGATGGACACTCAAGGCACCATGTTTAACAGCTTTTTTCTTTCCTATGGCCATATCTGAGGTCAAGAAAGAAAGAAAGAAATACAGTGATGAGTCCAGGTAGAAGATGCACTGAGCCAGCTGAAGAATGTCAAAGAGAACAAACAACGGGACGACAATAGTCTGAAGGAAGGAAAAGGACGGAAAAAATCTCAAAGATGGACAAAAGGATAAAAATCAATAATAGCTTGAGGCTGAATGGCGGGAAAAAGAGAGGATGAGAGGTGTGAGCTCTTAAAGAGAACCTAGATAGTCAGTGTGACAGAAAAATGTCTACTGTAAGTTGGTAAAGTAGGGTTGTCAAGGAAACTGTGGTCTAATCTCCATATGAAATCTTACTGAAAAGAACAGAGGATCCACCAGTGATCCTGCCTTTCACCATCATCTGTTTCCATCACTGTGGCTCCTTGAGGATGGTGAATCATACTATGAACGATAACATCAGTGTGTGAAAGACGATGGTGTTATCAACATGTTAATGTTATGCAATTAGGAAAAGGTGAAAATCACCTGAAAGAGGATGCTGTTTACAAAGTCTAAAGAGAAATGGTAATGAATGTAGACGGCCACAGTAGCAGCAAAGAAGTTTATAAACCCTGTGAAGTTAAAAAATAAAAAATTATTAAACATGATCTTTCTGTTCTTGAAATGTTACAGGAGCAAATAATGTTTCAATGTAAAATATTCAAAAATACAATAGTAGAGAAGTGTTTTTATCTCCCCGTGCATTTGTGATTTATTGCATTGAGAATCAATCAGGTCATTGAACTCCAGTCATGTTTCCTTCTGCACATGCTCTGTTCCAACAAGGTCAAAACTGGGTGTTTTCAGCTAAATAAGGAAACACATGCAGGGTATGACACGTTGAAAATGTCAAAAATGTACTTTTGTTATTTTTTTCTTGTTAACAATAAACAAAAAAAGCATCTGTGTTTGTTTGTTTGTGTCTGTCTGATGCAATCACACATATTGGAACAGGGAGTGACTGTGAATGCATGTGACCGCAGGGGAGTAGTGAGTCATTACAGTCGACTATGGCATTAAAAACTACCAGCAGAAGAACATTTATTGACATGGCAAGGCTCAATAGAAGCACAGCTTTTGTTTTCACCAATGGACACAGCTCTAAGGGAAAAGAATCAAGTTTGATGATGAAATTATACATTTTCTGTATTAAAACTGCTGAGTCAAAGTTATGAAGCTACTATGTCATATTGTCATGTTTGTTATGTGTCGATACATGGTTCAGACTGAACTGTTGTAGTTTCAGCCTTATTTGAATGACTCAGAACTAAGGAGATAGACTTATGTCTTTATTATTCAATCAAAATAAAGTTGCTTTAACCCCAAAAATATTTTCAATATAAAAAACTGGACTTCAATTAAAAAAAACAACACTTTTCAGTCAAAGATAAAAGGGTTTGAATGCCCAAAAATATCTGACACCCAAATTTTCCATTGAACACTTTATTTTTCTTTGATTGAAACTTTTCTTTCTTATTTTTATGAAGTGAGTTATTATTTGATTGAAAATAATTAGTTTTGATTTAAGTCATCTTTTTTTTATTTGGGTCATATTCAATCCCCAAAAAATTCACTTCTAAAAAAACAAAAAAAAACTTTTTAATCACAGAAAAACTGAATTGAAAGTGAAAAAAGAATGTTTTGGGTCTCAAGTATTTTATTTATTTATTTAGCTTTAAAACACTTTTTTATTGAAAAGGTTTTTTGTGATTGAAGTGAAGTCTTTTTTGATTGAAAATGTATTTTTTTTTGTGTTAAAGCAACTTTTTAAAAACATTTTTTTATTAAATAATGAAGAAACAAACCTGCCTTCATACAGTGCAGCCATTAAGAGCACAAACCACATGGAAATGGAGGTGATGAGTGATTTTACTGTCACTTTCTTGCCTAAAATCAGAGCTAAACTAACAGATCTATAATGCAAACTGTCAGTTAGTGCAGTACATAAAGGTTATCCTTCCTCCCACTTGCATGTCCCATTATAGGTTAACTGGTCACTGTAAAATACCCATAGAGGTGAGTGGGAGAGGCAGTGGTATTTAGTCTGTGTATGTCAGACCTGGGATGAATTTATGACACGAGTCCATCTCAGCTGGGACAGATTCCAGCAAATCCTTCAGAGCATTATCGAAAATGAATATTTTTGCTGTGTTTGTCATGTTTGACTGTGAAAATTGGGTTATTCTTATTATTAATTGAAATCTAGCTTACTTATTTATTAAACATGTGCCAGTTTTCTGCCTCACATTGGCAGAAAAAGAAAAGTCTGGATTTTCATTTTCAAATTTGTCAGTTTTCACCACTTTCTTACTGTAGTCGAAAAAACTCATCTCCGCAGCTGTATTACATACATATTTTATATTACATTCAAATACAAAAAATAAATACATAATAAAGAGCCTCTCCTGTGAGTTGTTTGCTGATATGTCATATGGTAATCAATATTCCATATGCCACACTCTATGTTGACATTTACATCTTTTTTAACTTTACATCTTGTATCAGCATAAAATGTCATCTTGTCGAGGTTTCTGGTCATATACCTGCAAAATTGATGACCACTGGTGTGAGGAGAGTCTCGTGACCAGGTTAACTCATGCTGGAAGGACTCTCGGGACATTCTCTGATGGCTTCTGCTGAAGTATTTATTGAAAGAAGCTCGATATTGAGGAGAATAGAGATGAATGCATGACTTGACACCACAGGCTGCAACTCAATTCTGAAGGTTAGTCTTGCAACGGCGTGTTTTTGTATCCATTACACATCTGCACTTTCACTCCAAATTGGAAAAATGAAAACTAATCATACAAGGTTTCTCTTAAAATTAGAAATTGTTGGGTATGCCCTAAATCCTCTATCCTGCAGATTCCAAGTCAATGTTAATATATTAAAAACCCTGTGCAACTTTTATGGCAGTTCTCAAATGAATTTTTCTCTTTGTTGAACCTTTCTTAAGTGACTTATCACTTTTTATCATGATATTATCCTCTTCATTTTAGCATTTTCTCAGTGAAAATCAGATATTTTGCTAGATTTAAGTCACTGATCATGTAGATGTCCATAAAAACTGATTAAAATTAAAAGTTTTTACATCAGAAACACAGACAACTGAGGATAAACTGATTATTTCAATACAATTATCAATAACTGGACATAAACCAAGTGTTTCCATCCACTGTCATTGATCCAACTCTCTGGGTTTTACTGGTGAATCAATGTTGTAGAAGATGACGTGTTACATGGAGCCTCTGAACGTCCAAATGGGTCATATCTGATGACCATGAAAAGAAGACAAGCTGCATTTTATACCAATTATTTACATGTACTGATAGATGTTATGTTATAGATTTTTCATAAAGGGGGCACTCTTGAATTGTTATATTTTTGTTAAGCCTGTAGAAGAAAAAGTGTTTATGGAGAAGCAAACTAAAAACATAGAAATGTCAAAAATTGTGTTTGAGTTGTTTTTTGGAAACTTTACAACAGGATTCGTGGATCAACAGTTATGTATCAGTTTATATCAGTAGATAGTTTTGGTTACAAGTGACTGTTTGGGTCTTTATGGGTTTAAAAATGTATCATTTCTGCACAAGAAAGTAAAGAAGATGCACATTTGTAATTAGATCCACAATAAAAAGTGAGTAGATCATTTCTGTTTATGTCACACATGCACAAATTTGCAAATATATAATAACTCCTGTACCATAGACTGGCTCAAGTCCTGATGAGGAGTACTTTATGAATTTGCAAAAGCATTTAGAAAGGGTTTGAATATTGCATCTCATAGACTATGAAGGGTAAAACATTATTTATTAATGCTTTGTGCATCTGTTTTATGGTGTCCAAATTCATAAAGAGTTCCTAGTGATCCAAGTTGACAAATGCTTTGAAACACATTGGCGAGTGATGCTCAATAAATCATTATCAGTGTCTCTTCAACACTGAAGTGGCAGATTGAAGAAAATAAGAGACCACACAACTTAAGTACAAGTCAAAGAAGTGGTTCCAGGCGCAACAAACCCCGCCCCTCGCAAATGTTTTACCTGATTTATCTCTTATCATTGCAAAAACACATTTTTGGTGAACTTGATCTTGACCTTTGACCTACATTCACCAAAATTTAATGGGATCTATTCTGGTCCACCTCACACCTTTCCTGAAAATTTCATCAAAATTTGTGCCGTAGTTTTTACACAAATTTGCTGACAAAAAAAAAACTAACCAAAAACAATACCCTCGCCTCCCCTTCAGGGGGCGGGGTAATTAATAGGTTATTATAATTAAAAATCAATGGTTAATTATTAAATAGCCGTGATTTTACAGTTACAAATATCTTTTAACAGTCTGAACTGGAACCCTAAACAAAAGCACTACATTAAAAACATGTTTGTCATTTGGAAAAACGATGACCTTTTCGGGAGCTATTAGGATGATTATTTACCCTTTAGAGAATTTAGGATGATTTAATGCCAGTCTCAGAAAACAAGAACATAGAAAAAGTGCGGTGTGTTATAGTAGATGCTCCACATACAGTTTATATCCCCAGGTGTTAAAAAAAAAATAAGAGTCAGAAAAAACAGAACAGAGTTGAAACAGAGTCCATGTTCTTCACTATGATCGACTGAAATCTAGCTAATAAGCTGCAGCGAGACAGTGACCTTAACCAGGAGGATTTCTGGAGAGCAGGAAGTCAATAAAGCCGATGATAAGGAGACGATAAGGACAAGGAGGATGTCCTGAGGGGGACACTTTTAAGTCTATGTACTACAAATAAAATGTGTTTACTGTTTTCTCATTGAAAGTAAATGGCACTCAGCCAGGCACTATTCAGGCTGTCGCTGGATGATAACATTTGGGTTAGTTGCTTATGAAAGCCATTGACATTTGAGGCTCTCTAAAGGCTGTGGCGCCATTCAGACTTAACAATGTCTCCCTATGAAGACTCACTAGGCAATGACTCGAAAATCTATCACCGGGCACGAAGCCAGTCCTCTGACAAGTACTGGACTGATACGGTTGCACGGGTTTGGCAGCGTTTTAATTCAATTCCATCCAAACTAGTACCAAACATTTTGTAACATCACTATGGCTCGTAAAGAACGGCTCGACAGCTATCTGTATCAGTTAGTCAGAGTATTAGAATCGTGGTGGAAGGGTAAGGGAATTAGATCTGAAATGCAGGAGGCAATTCCCCGATTGCAGTGACAAATAGATGTGTTACACTCTGGAGAGAAGATTGCATTATGTGATCCAGTTTCTGCAAATGTAAGATTGACAGAACCTATAAGGAGGATAACAGAAGATGATAAGATGAAGCTGATGATTAACGCTGCAAGACTGGGTTATTACTGTGACAGCGATGTGAAAGCTATCTCTCTTTTAAGCGGCAACATGATATGAATTATTACTGTGCTTAATCTCAAAAAAGAGGAGAGGAGCAGCTGTTTTAAAATGGAAGAACCCTATAAAGGTGCTTTTTTTTTTTTTTTTTTCTTCCAGTTACTGAATATGTAAAAGTAGCTTGGATTGTAGTGGATTTTTTTTTTTTTTTTTTTGAGGTCGTCCAGAATGACGGGGTAAAAAAATTTGCACAAGCTGTATGAAATATGAAAGAAGGGGTTATGAAATGAGAGAAAAAGTTGTGTAATGTTTTATTAAAGCCAAGAAGAAAGTCACTATTATAGTGATAGATAAATTAAAA
>JAPTYQ010000009.1:14352228-14362306 GCA_029814465.1 Ostorhinchus cyanosoma
GTGTGTATTCACATTCGTGTCCCCACACATATAGTTTTACAAACACACACACACACACACACACACACACACACACACACGGTCCCTTTAACCCTGTAAAGCCTGAATCATTAAATCATTGACAGAATATTCCAGTTCTTTGAAATTGAAGCCTTTATTGGTCTTTCTGAACAACCAAAAAAATTAATTTTCAAATATCAATTTCCATGTATGAGTTTCAATCATGTATCATATTTGATACATCTGGTCTTAATGCTCAAATATTATTATGTCTGAACAAATAAAATCATAATGAAACACAAACATGTCTAACAAATTGGTAATTCCTTTTCAAAATAGAGCAAAGTTCTGCCTTCTTCCTCATTGACAGTCCTGGAGTATCACTGGAAAGGCCTCTGGTGGATTATCGGTGTATTGCATGTATCTAATTATCTTTTAATTTTAATTTTTTTGGTATGCATCTAATTATATACATAAGGTTTTTCAAGAAAAAAAGATCATACTGATCACGTAGAGGGCTTCAAAACTCAAGTATCAAATATGATACATTTGGTGTTGCAGGTATAATAAGGACAAGAATGTTCTTGACCCATAAAAGAACATTTATCACTTTAACAATCTCATTTAGACATTTGTGGTTTTCACTGGACAGGAAGGAGATAAAAACTGTAAACTGACAATAATTAAAGCTTTCAGACAAATGTAGTGAAAAGTGTAATAGTTGATGGAGTACAGGTATAAAATTGCACAAAAGGTAAATACTTCAGTAAAATATGTAAATCCATTTTTTACTACAAGTGAAAGGAGAGTTTTATTTCTCCACCAGAGTTGTGAGCTTATCCGTCATGAACGCTGTTCTAATCAATACAGTGGGACAGTGGTAAAAATCCTCTAGAGATTGAGTTTTCTTCAGTCAACTTTATTGCTACTTCACACCCTGTGAATTATTGATAAGTTCAGATTCATGTGGTTCTGTAGCCATAAAAAAAATCAAGGACATAAATGAATATTGATCACTTGTGACACATTAAAACACTGCAGCCTCAGTCAGAATACTCTAGCATTCATCCTGTTTTTCCTCACATACATACACTATTTCTGCTGCTGGGATGTAAATCCAGTTAATGACTTGGTGTCTTATAATAGTGACTCAATATTGTAAAAACTTTGACAAGTGACTCCATGGGGATAGAATGTATTCTACTCAGTATTAAAGATGTAGCTTTAATTTAGGTTTTTAGCTTCTGAGCAAACCTGATATTTTTTATTATGCCAGTCACATCATCCCACAGGCGCCTTTCATTGATGTAATTGTGCACATCTTATTTGTACTCCTAACAGCATTTCTCATGCTTCTAAATCCACAGCGGTGACATTACACATCCAATAACATATTCAGAATTTTTCCGAAAGTAACATAAAAGACAACAAATGCAAAGAAATGGATCGCTATGGTTATAATTCAGTGACTTTGTTGAATACATGACTAAGCTGTTGACCCATATCTCGTTGGATTTTTGCTCCAGGACATCAATAATATGCTACAAATGTATAAATAATTAATGAATCGCCTTCTAATTGCATCCTTCCTCCTACTGCAGGTGCAACAGGAGGTTTCAATGCTGATGTTTCACTTTTCTACTCTCTGGTGGCTCTCAAAGCTAACTGAGCCCCTCAGTGAATCATTTCCAGTACAAGGCGTGCAACATTTCCATGAGAATGGCCTCAGCCTCATTACTCATGATAATGGCGTTGATAATAGCTGCCCAAAATGGACATGACATTTTGGCCATCATTAAGGATCATTTGCATTTTTACATTAAAGAAATTGCAAGCAGTTGCAGATTTTGTGTTTCTTATTCTGAATTGCTCTTTTACTTTTATATTACTTCAAAAAACATATGGAACCTTTTTTTTTTCTTTTTTATGATTACATCTCATTTTTTTCTTGTTTTAGGGCTCAAAGTGATAAGATCTGAGGTTCACTTCTGTCTTAAATCAGTTATTAACATCTGTATGCTCAGAGGTGGGTGCACATCCGTTCTGTGCAAATGCAGACAGCTTGCCTGAAGGTTTGGATTTGTTTGATCAGGCGGAAATGAATTTTCCCACGCCTCACCTGCACTCAAAGCGGACGGAAAACAAATGTGTTTTCATAGCTACAAAGGTACCTCGTAGCTTGTGTGTCTCTGTGAATGCTGTGGTTAAAACAGCCAAAATAAAGTTAATTTAGCAGAATCTTAGCTTATGTGTGAAGGAAAAAACAATTATTATGCAGAGCTCAGAAGTCAGGTCCTAGGATACTGTCCTCAGGCGAGGGGAAGTCTGGAAAACAACCACGCAGAAGTGGAAATGGGGAGCGTGTCCTTAAATGCTCTCTCGTAGGCCTCTGTGGCCTCATCTGGTGCAGGTCATTTCACCCAGGATTATGCAATCATGCATATTTGATCAGGTACTGAACTCCCCTTGTGCTTCATGCTGATAAATAGTTCCTTTTCCAAATTGCCATGTGTTGCTGTTCATACAGATTTTTTCTGTCAGCTGAACAAACATCTTCTGTCTACAAATATCAGGTCAAGACATCAAGCAGGGAAAAGAAAACAACTCACAAACCTGCCAATCTGAGTGATAGAAGTACTGCCCTAGTGAGGACTTTGCCTTCCCTATGTAAATAAATAAATAAATAAATAAATAAATAGTAAAGCAAAGAGTCAAGCATTGCAGTGTTCAGTTACAGCCTGACAGGTTTTCACATCAAATGCATTTCATTCCTGCACTTTTGAGTGAGAAACAGAATTTGCTTTTCTGAAACTCGAAATGAGGAAAGTGGCACCATGGGGGGGGGGGGTTCAGATCATCTATTCCTCGACTTCTTCCGTGAATTTTTCAAGCATTTTAATAAGTTTCAACGCTGGATGCTTTCATCCGCCACAGCAGAGGTAGAGGTGAACATTTAACATTTACCGCACACTCCCAAAACAGGATCAAAACTTCAAGCTTTAAAATGATTTCGAGCTCATTTTGCTGAAGTAAAATATTCATTCGAAGCATTAATTAATTTCCTTTCAGCAGAGAATACTGAATTCACTGTTCACATTTTGAAATACTTTTAAATGCTCTAGCCTGAAGTTTGTTTGAGGTTTCGATTCGGAGCTTAGCTCTTACAGTCGTATTTAATAGGAAAATGTGAATATATTGTGAATACATCAGGGGTTTTCTGTGGATGCAGCCACGCAGGTTCAAAGACACCAGCAGGTTGCCGGAGTGAAGAGATGGCACGATTTCAAAGGGCAGTTTGGAGGCTTTAGAGGCTGCAGATGCTTTAAAATGAAAACTTTCAAAGGGTGAAATGTTTCTTCACAGCAGGTTGACACTAGACTGCATGTCATGACCACTTTTAAGATGCATTACGAAGCAGAAAAATCACAGAATAACAGAGCTATGACTTTGGCCCTTTGCCACAGAACTAGAAAGCTGAAGAGTTACAGTAATCTTCGAAATATGCTGCTTTTGCCGAGTGCCTCAGTGTCTATGGGCGACAAATGAAAGGAAAATTTAATGGTGGTGGTCACTTCCAGGATGACAATGCCTCCATTCATAGGACATAAGGGCTCGCTCAGCAGCTTGATGGCGGTTAATCATATGCAGTTCTGGCAGCACATGATGTCCCAACACTTTACTAAGACACCTTTAACCTTTGTGTCCTATAATTGGTCGGCATTCCATATGTGTAAGGTCATACACACACATAAATCACACTGTAACTATACAAATGCTCATTTTAACACATGTTGTGACAATCCAGGGTGTTATAAGGCAAGAAATCCTGACAACTGGAGATAACAATTTCCCTAAATCCTCATAAATGAGATAGTGGTTATCTGTAATAGACAACGCACTCGAATTAAGTTTTTTTTTTAAATGTGTAAATATCATAAAATATGTCCAACTGCGCACACAATGTCCATCATTCATGATTATCCATTCACAATGAGCAGAAAGTGTTTGGAACATTTGGTTGCCTAAGTGATTGCGTTATGGAGGGGACATTGCATGCCGAGTCTCATTTATTTCCATTTATAGAAAGCCTCCATGCACTGACAACACAAGCCTGAGAGATTACAGACTCCTCACAACACTGCAGAGAAACATGTTTGTTTTTAAAAGGTGGAAACATTTCAGAAATATAAGCCCACAAGGCAACAAAGCAATCCATTTTTAACAAACGACAAACAGTATACGACACCTGTTTAGAACTGTGAATATATTCACTCTGTCATTTCTACGTATGAGAAGTTACTTTCAGGAAATCGCCTTATGAAGTCTTTAAATCACCAGTCGCACAGTGTTTATGCTGAACGATTCCATCTGCTCACATCAGAATGGAGCAGTAAAATACATTTATTATATCTTTAATGTAAAGCATAAAGAAACCGATAAGTATAATTTGCATGAGAATAATGAAGGGGAATTACAAAATATATACAATTTGTATGCATGTATCAGTAATTTTAGACACAATAAAAAAATGTCTTAGTATTACTTGACTCAATTATAATGAATGCGCTACGGTCAGCTTTTATTTATTTATAGTGCACAAGATTAACATGAAAACTCATTTGGTACAGTACTAAACAGATGCACAAATAATAATACATGCATATGCATTTGCGTGGGTTGGCGGATGAATATTGCATGTGTAACAATATTAATGGTTGAAGGAGCCAATATGGTTATGCAGGACAGTTGGGTCAGAGCATCATATTATTTATTTTTCTATATTCTTGTTTCTCCCATCACCTGCATTCTTTCCTGCTTTAGGCCGGAGGAGGTTGCTGACCTGTTGTAGGTCAGGTTCAAGGCCCTGAGGAGCAGTATTCTATTCACAGCCTTCCTTAGTTTGTTCAAGTCCTGAGGTCTGGCTGTGTGTCGACGCAAACGGAGGTACGTGATTGGACGATGCTAACACATGGCTGACGGACAAAGAGAACAACATCTAATACAGAGCTGTACATCTCAGTGTAGGACTCTGATTTACGTGATGTGGCATGTCACACATACAGGAAGTGTACATGTAGATAAATATTAAAGGTTGTGTCAGAAAGAATCACCGCCAAAGCACTCATCATTCATCATTCATTCATCGTCACAGATCAGAGACCTCCACTCTTACTTCACAATATTATTCAACCAGCAAATCACAACTTATATTATGTTTTCATACGTTTTTTTTTTGGAACTTAAAGAACTTAACGTGACAAAACCTGAAAGCTAATATATAGAATCATTCCAGTAATTTTGTGCAAGAAAAAAAACAAGTTGAAAAAAAAGTGACACTTCCACTGTTGGAGCAAATGCTACTCACTTGTAAGTTTCCCTTCTTTGTTTTTATCCTGTTTGGTTTAACCCTCAAAGACCTAAACAGCCGCCAACAACCAAAAGCATCCACTGATCATTAATGTTTAATGACTTTAACACCACTAATTCCATCAACACATTTAGATCATTCATGTAAAATGCAATGTCTCAGCTTTTCAGTGCCATCAGATATGACCTATTTGGATGTTCAGAAGTGGAGATGGCCTCTTCTCCTACAACACTGATTCACCAGTGAATCTATCTATCTATCTATCTATCTATCTATCTATCTATCTATCTATCTGTCTATCTGTCTATCTGTCTGTCTGTCTGTCTGTCTGTCTGTCTGTCTGTCTGTCTGTCTGTCTGTCTGGAGTGGAACTGGCACTTTTGCAAAAGATTTCATGAAAAAATAAAATTGAATTCTGAGTTTTGACATCTTTTATTCAGATTTCCCTCACATTACGTTTCTCTGGCTTCTGAAAAAAAGCATCAAAAAATAAAGTGAAAATTTTTTTATGGATCAAAATCTCAGGCTTTAAATATTTGGTGTGTAATCCTACAGACAGACAGACAGACAGACAAACAGATGGGTGGATGAACAGACAGGAATGGTCACATAACCTCCTTGATGGACGAAATAATAAAAGGAGAACATCCCTACAACTACAGCCTCAAGAGAATGAAGATATTACTTCTCAGACATGGTTGGATCAAAACCCAGCACTGTCAGCTTCTTAAATTATTGTGAGGTTATTGTGTTTACCTGCTGTACTCCTGCTTCAGTACATACAATTACAGTCTCACAGACACAATCATGGCTATAAACCTTCTTTTTTCCTACAGTGTTATAAAGCATTTTTCATCTGTAATGTACAAGGTCGGGTATCCAGACAGCTATGTGAATATGGTGAAGTTTTTTTTTGTTTTTTTTTTGTCCTCAAGGACCTAGAATTCAAAGACACATGTTTTAATCTTGAGTCACTGCTTGGAGCATATTTCAGAAATGCAGATGTGTGGTACTTCGGTATTCTGCTATAACTCTGTGTAAAGGTTGACGTTTATGAGACTTGTGGTCATGTAAATGTCATCTTCATTTGGAGTGACTCCATCGATTGCCTGAAGTGACAAGAACAGTCTGTACAGGCAGATGTGCAGACATGTAGTCTGTATAATACACTGTTAATTCTGGATTAATCAATAAGGCTTTTAATAATGACAATATGGCAGCATGCTGTAACTAGAAACCATTCAAGGCTATCCAGTCCAACAAGATACATCTACATACATTTTCATGAGGGAAATTTCAAATGTAAATTAAAATTCTGAATGACACCATTTTGCAGAAGCGTAGAACATTATTCATGTGAAATATGTGAGAAAATAGAGGGTGATGAACAGCTTTTATTTTCTCACACCAACTGTCAGGGGCTCAAAGGTCACAGAGCAGAGCATCTGCCTCTGAATGGTGAAATGTGGTGAAATGTACGGCAGCATCATTAACAAATTGTGCAGAGACTGTGGGATTTACTCAAACTTATTCCTCTAACGACAATTTTCAGCTGAATTTTCAACTTTATTTTTGCTCTTATATATTTTACATGTATTTTAAGATTTCAGTAAAATAAAAGGGAATGATGAGAACATGCGTGATGCTTCTGAAGCTCTTGCCACATATTAACAGAAGACTTTTAATGGTGGAAATGATGCAGAAGAACTAAATGAACGTAGTTGGAACTCACAAGAAGCCAGATGGTGGACATGTAGCCAGAGGGAGGCTCCTTCCCTTTTTCTCTTTCTCTTTCCTTGCTTTTTTTCAACCTTTTTGGCAACCGATAGCTCATATTCCTTGCATTTAGTATAGTAACCGTACAATGCTCGAGACCATTACATATTCCTGTTAATGATATGATTCTAAATCCCATCATAATCACTCATATCAATGTGAGCTTGTAATGTGTAGGAAAAGGGTTTGTGTTGAACTTTGTAAAAAAGACACTCTCGCAGCAGTCGTTAACTGATTATTAGAGTGGCATTAATAATCAAGCCTCTAATTTGTGGTTTAAAACCTCACAATAATGGAATAAAATGTGGGATAAAATGCTGCCAGTCCTTGAAAGTGACTAATACGTTGCTGCCACCTACTGTATATTTTCAGCAACGCAACAACACCCTAATACAGTCTGAAGTCATTTATCATGTACTGAATAATATGCACATAATAGAACTGTACGTTTATTTACCATGTTAATACTGCACTCTAAAGAAATTTACATTTTTTTGAGATTTTTTTGTTGTTGGTATTGAAGTAATATTTTTGACATGTTAAAAGAATATCCTCTAGGTATAAAAGCTAATATAAAACCTTTTATTAAATGTGATGAAAAAAGCCATTGTATTGATAATGTATGCACTTTTATTAGTAGTAAATATATACAAAATGCACAACTGTAAAATCACATTGCATAATAACTGGATTGTAGGTCTTCCCACTGTGACAGCACCATGATTATTCATTATGTGATCCAATGATTTAATGACTCAGTCATCAAACTAAAATTCATGCAGTTTTCAGTTTCATACAAAGCAAACCTTGATTAAAAGCACATGCTTAAAAATCTCAACATTTCAAGTAAAAACTGTAAGAACACTATCATTTCTTTAAATCACCACCTGCAATAATTTATAAACTCCTTTTTTATCCCATTATAGAAAATAAGCAGATCAGTATGCTCTGAAAACACCTGGCGTCACACGGACGATATCAGCAGAACTGAAATGAAGAGAGAGAAATAGGATTTATTAGTATGTATTTATTTACATTTCTTTAGATGTAATTATTAGATTATTACTTTATATTATAATTGGCTGCAGGTACAAAAATATGATTCACTGTGAATTGTATTAAGTATAAGTTTATGTGACAAATTAAACCTATCTAATCTTATTTGTTTTACCATATTTATTAGTATGATACATTATTAGGATGTTTATTAGGATGACACATAAGGGCCAGATGAAGCGAAAGTGAACATCAGTGTCAAAAATGTAAGTTTCACCTGACATTTCTCAAATAGGTAAATTTTTTTTTGCTTAAGAACACTTTTATGGAACACATTTTCAGTATCACTTGTAGAAAAAAGCTATAGTCAATATAAAATTAAACCTAAAAAGGACTAAAATATGTAAATGCACTATTAACTTTAATAATAATAACGACATTTTAAGTCTGTGAATCTGTAGGAAGTAATTATTCAACAGTACAAGAACATAGAAAGGTTATGTACACTCCAATTATTTGTAAAATATGTTCTGCTATTAACTGCATATGCCACTTCAGTTGTAATATGTATGTTAAATAAAAGTTTAGTCGCATATTTGTAGTGTTTTAGTTCCAGCAAAGTCTTTTATTATGGCTACTGAATAATCACAACATATTTGTGTTCTTAAAAACTTATTTAAACATTTTTATCCAATATTGATCATAATTACAGTTTAACATCATAGCTAAAGCCTTATGTTTAATTTTTTTTTTTTTTTACATTTGTGTGAAGTGAAAGAAAAAAATTTTAATTTAAATCGTGGGGTCACGCAAGTGTCATTTAAGTATTTTTACCCCAAAACTTTACTTCTGTAAATTTTAACGTGTCATGTGAAACAAAGTACTTACTGACACCTATTCATACATGTATTAAACATGGAGATAAATTATTTCATTTTCAACACAGAGCTTATTGAACAAGAAATGTGTCCCTGCGTCGCTGCTTGATCTGGCCTTTAAGCTTCGTTGCGTTTCAGGAAAACATGGAAGTCAAAGCTGGACACAAGGTACTTGTTCACGACTTCAATCTGTCACAACGAGCCTGGAGCCTGTGGCATGTATCCGTCCTAATCTGCACCGTACACACCACTCCACCATCTGTGATAAAATCATCTCCTCCACCTCCCCAGACTCTGCATGAATTAACCCTTAAAATAACCGTTTATGCCTTCGGTGTGTGTGATCCAGTTCAATCTAAACCAGCTCAAGAATCCATTCAAAAGCAGAATCTATACATCAAACTTTTGAGTGACAGATCTATGGGGCAGTTAATCCTTGAATAATGTTTCAGAAAGTGTCCGAAAGTTTTATACAACTTGTTGAAGAGGAAGAATGTGGATTTGTCTGTATATTTTAAATGCAAAACAAACAAACTAAACCTCCATCAGTAGCTGAAAACACCGTACACAGGCTGGGCTGCCATGTTAGGCACCCAGGTAGTTGAATGCCTTGCTCAAGGGCATATTAGTGATCATCATCAACTCTTTTGCCAGTCTAGGGATTTGAACTGGTGACTCAAGCCACTTCTCCCACCTTCTATCCCATAAATAAGATATAAACTCAGGACAGAACCAGGAACCTTTCGATTTTCAGTCCAACACTCGACCTATTGAGCTATTTTTTTTTTTTGTTTTAGTTTTATTTTGAATATGCAACAAAACACAATAATCCTAGTCCTTGCAAATGAAACAGATAAGAAAAGCAACAAGAAACAAAAACATATACATGAAAACAAAATTAACTTCATTTGCATATTGGAAAAAGAAGTGGGAGGAAGTAGAACTTATTTAATTATTATTTCCGTTACATGCTACAGAAATCTCTGAAATAGTAAAATCATCTCCTCTTTTACCAAAGCTGTAAAAACATGACAGCCAAACATATTGAACTGAAAAATTT
>JAPTYQ010000009.1:14363795-14378425 GCA_029814465.1 Ostorhinchus cyanosoma
CATGGAATTCCAAAAAAAACCTGAGCTTCAAAGTTGTTCACTGAGGGAAGTGATTCAGGTGCCTAATCATAAAAAGATACTGAGGCCAACATACGGGTTTTCCAGATTTGAGGAAAAATTCACGACGAACATCATATGCAGCTTTAAGGCATTTTATGACCAAACTTGATCTAGATATACATGTGAAAAATGGAAAAACAAACTTTTTCCAGCTTTTGTAATAAATAAGGCTAATGCAAATGTACTGGATTTGATCTTATGCATCTTATATTTAGGGATTTCAGGCAAAATTACTGTTTAATATTCATTCTTTGGGATTAGATGATGTTAATGTCCAACCCTGAACATGACTAAAAACACATATTAGACCCGCCCCATCTAATTCTAAACAGTTTATGAGAAAATGTGTCTTGGCAGCCATACTTGAATCACCTGTTAGATTCCACTAACTAGACGTTCTATTAGATAAAGTGGAACACTGCATGTGGGATGATGCCATTTATGTTTCTGAGTGGATCCTTGAATCTTGTATCATATGTTCCCGTCCATGTACCTGGTTGTAGGTGCAGTTCTTCTTCTTGCACTTGCCGCACTGCAGCAGGTCGGTGGTGGTTCCACCAGTTTTGGCCATCTGGTGCTCCCTGATTGCCTCCTGGGTAAGAACGTTCCTCAGCTGTTTCAGCTCATCACTGGCCATTTCCTTCATGAAGACAAAAATGTTAAAGGGACTATGTGAGCGAAGTGGTAAGAAGAAGGAAATGGAGGTATGTAAGAAGGGTCAAATGAAAACAAATGTACAGAGCACACTTTACCTCAGCAGTCATGGAGGCCATGCGACTTAGCTCGATGTTTCCTGCGAGTACATTCTTGCGAAGCCCGGGGTTCTTTGGGTCCTTCAAGTTACTGATGCGACTCCGCACCCTGTTCTTATATTTCATATCAGTGGCCTTTATCTCCTGATAGATATGTGCAACTAAAAGTCAAGGCTCAATTAATTCACATTTGATTTATATTTGGGTTTTTTTAACAAATCTGAAACTAATATGAATGAAATGAAATGAAGGATATGATCTTCCATCTCTGCTGCCATGCTGTCGCAGTTAGCCCCGAATTCTTTATAGTCATCTATCAAATCAGGAACAAAAATGTTTACCAGACACTGCACTAATATTTGTGTGTATTCATTCAGTGATGTTTTACAGCTGAACAATTATAAGTGCAGGTAAAAGTCTCACTGTCTGTGCGCAGGGCAGCGGCGATCATCTCGATGCACTTGTCTCTGACCGAGTCGCCTGTTGTCAGGTGAGGAGACAACGGACCGCCAGCAGAACTGAAGCCAGGAGACATGGGGCTGGTCGGGGTGGTGGGGGTTTTAGGGGCATCGGTTTTGCTTTTTCTGCTGAGCATATTAGGAAAAAAAAAAAGAAAGAAAAAGAACAGGGATGAATGTCATGTCAGTTTTTTCCATTCTAAGGCCCAATTCCAGTTCACCCTTTGGCCCCCCACCCCTTGGCCTCCTGCCCCTTGGCCCGTGCACGTGGCACGACCCCTTGAAATAGAGTTGGAAGAGTTAGGGGTTGAAAAATTCCACTATGAAATGAGACAACCCTTCCAGACCTGTTATGTCATCAGCAATCATCGATGTCGCTATAAACAGATGCGACAACTTTGTTTCTGAAATAATTCTCCATGCCGTCAGCAGCTGTAACCATCTCTGTTCCATGAGCTTTGGGCATCTTTTTGTGGCTATCAACCATAAACCGCAGAAATACGGTCTAGAACACATTGAAACGGCATTAAACGGTCGATCAAATGATTAAGTTGTTTAAGAAGAAAATCCGTACATTTGTGTGTTTCTTTCGTCACTGCTGCAGTTTTTGGCTGTTTTTACTTCCATCTTGACGATGATTTGAACAGAATTATAGGTTATTTCTTCCACCCCTCTGTTTGTAGAATGGACCTGGTTCGGTTGATTTGTTTATCTGTTTGTCAGCAATTTTACGCAAAAGCTACTGGACCAATTTCCATGACATTTTCAGGAAAGGTGTGAGGTGGTCCAGATTAGATCCCATTAAATTTTGGTGAATGTAGGTCAAAGGTCAAGGTCAACATCACTAAAAATGTGTTCTCGCAATGATAACAGACAGGGCAAATCAGGTAAAACGTTTGAGGGGTGGGGTTTGTTGTGCCTGGCACTATGTGTTCATTGTTGTTTTATCTTAACTCTAATTATGGAAGAGGACTGTACAACTTTTTTATGTCAGACCAATGTCTGCGTCTCCTCCGCTCATTGTTCTACATATGTGACTGCATCTGATGTCAGCATGTTGGAAATTCAGCTTCATTCTGTTCTTGTCTTCTGTTTGTTTGCAATATCATTTCTTTTTCATTTATTTAACCTGTACTTACGCCATAAAGACTCAATGATTTTAAAGCTTGTTTTTGTCTTGGTCAATAAAAGAGACTGATTAGCATTACTGGTAAAGTAACATTTGTTTTGGAACATATTACATGCTATACATATAAATCAATTAAAATGTAAAAAACTAAAGACAAAAGTAAATCCAATTATGAAACAATGAAAATAAACACTTCTTATTAAGAAGTATGTTTATTTTCATTGCTTCATAATTAGAATAAGAAGTTCTTATTTTCAATCAATCAAAGAACTCAGTATAATTGTCATTTGTAGATGTTATTACTGATTACCTTTCGATGCTGTCAGTTGAGGGCTTCCTCTGCGGAGGTCCAGACTGAACCGGGGTTTTGGAACCGTGAGACTCTCTCCTATGAAACACAGTAAATAAAATCATCACCTTCATGTTTATTCAGTAGTTCCATAACAAATACATATACATATATTGGTCAGACTCACCTATCAGTGCTTAGCTTCTTTGCTGGTGGGGAACTGCACGTCTTCGAGTCAGTTGACTCTCGTCTGACAAAAGACACTTGGAGTCAGTTTTTTTTGTCCAAGATTGAAGCGTTGATGAGATTCAAGGTAGTCCATCGTAGACCTACCTGTCAGGTCTAGAATCAGACGAATGGCGTTTCACAGGTTGACCAGACTTTGAGTCACAGGAGTCTTTCCTACGACAAAAGAGAGAAATATTTTATGCAACATCACACATGTTCTCCTAAAAACAGTTTTTGTGATGCAACACTGTTAAAATACATTGGTTAGACTCGCTTTCGTGATGCTGCACACCTGTGTATTTCTTTTTTGACATCCAAACTGGGCTTTTTGGGAGGAGGTGGTTTAGAGTCAGATGAATCTTTCCTGACAAAATGAAACAGTTTTTTTGTTGTGAAAAATAAATCCAAACCAAGGTCCTCGTGTGCAAAGAACTAAAACTACTAAATCTATTATGATGCTCCAGACGATCCACACAAGCACCATGCGTCATGTCTACAACTACTGAAGATACTCATTATTTGCTAACCTTTCTTTCTTAGCTTCCCCTGAGTGTTTTTTAGACGCTTTGCTATCTGAAGAGTCTTTCCTGCAAAAAGAAAACAAGTCTTTATCAACAGAAACACTGACAGCTTTTTTTTTTCTTTTTAGCGATAACTTCTGCACCAGCTTTGAGAACTGATGAACTCGTTTGGAGTTTTGTATGACACAAATGAAAACCAGAAATTATAGCCAGAGTGACATGCGTTGCCTGGGCTAAGGTCACTGATCCTCTAGAGACGAGAGCAAGTTCTGTTTCAAGGATAAATGAGACAGAATAAGTCCCAGATCCCAGACCTGTCTTTTGTCTCTTTTTTCACATCGTCTGACGTCTTCTTCTGTGAGGGACTTTTACGGTCCGACAGCTCCTTTCTGTTGTGGAAAACAACACATTGACTCAAGTTTCCAAATGAAATTAGGGCCTATTTTTCCAAAATATTTCTCCAAGACACTTCCAGTGACCACATGCACTCCGCAAAAAAAAAAAAAAAAACTTATCTGATCCAGACCTCTCCTTTTTCCCATCCAGGGACGAACGTTTTGGAGCAGGCGGAGGGTGAAGGTGAAAGGGAAGTGGAGGAAGAGGAGCATTTGGGTCCGGAGGTTCTTTTCTGAATGAAGAGACGCCTTTGAGCTGAGCTGTATGACTTCATACTGACAGTGACTATGACATATGATGTAACACATGCAGACCCTGACCTTGCTGGTGGAGGATGAAGGTGGAGAGGAAGAGGAGCAATTGGAGCATTTGGGTCTGGTGGAACTTTCCTATTAAGGTAATTAACATCTATGAGTTTCCTCTGAAATCGCACACAGTCTTAACTCACACAAATGCCCATGCATATGGCTAAAGCATGGCTGACCTTTCCTTCTTCACTTCAAATGACGGGCGTTTAGCCACAGGAGACGAGGGTTTAGGGGCGTGTGGACGAGGATGTCGCGATGAAGAGTCCTTATTGTCCTTCCTACACAAATGTCAACATTACAGAATAAAGTGGTGCACATCCAGAGTCTTTGTTGTCAGATGATGGAGCATGCCGTTCAAGTTAGAGGGTAAATTCAGGTTATGTGAAGTGGGGCTGTATGAGGTATATATAGTCAGTTTATTTTAACTCCAGTAGCTGTGGTTGGCACAGCCCCAGTTTGGAAAAGCAGACATAAACACAGATCACAGAGGCTAAAAAAAAAATGAGGGTCAGCAATAAAAATGCTAGCCGAATCCATAATATCACATGCTGTTTTATCACTCAAACCAATCGGATGCCTTGACAAAAACAGCAATTTTAGCTCACAGGCACTGCTGGTCTGCTGTTGTTTCAGCTGCGGAGTTTTTTTTGTTTTTTTTTTATTTGTGCAGCTTCAGTTCAACACTTTAATTCATATGTAATTTAACAAACTAACCAGTTCTTCGGTGTCCCATAAAGCTAAATGTTTACCCTGCAAAGCCCTAAACCGCTGCCAGTGACCTGAAGCATCTACTGATCTAAAATGATTAATAACTTTTGAACTAACTCTGTCAATACACTTAAATATCTGTGGTTAAAACCAGTTTCTCAGTTTTTCATTCAGATCACATATGAGCCATTTGGACATTCAGAGTCTCCATAGTAAATGTGGAAACACAGTCATGTTCTACAATATTGATTCACAGTATATTCAAGTAACGATATATGATAGAAAAGTCCCTTTTTATTCAGCTTTCTGATATAACAACATTTCAGTTTACTCTGAGTTTTCATAAACATCTACATGAAAAATATAGGAAAATATTTGGTTTTCACTGATAAGTGCAGAAAATAATATACACAGTGAGAATTTATGGTTTGTTGCTGATGGTCGCCTCAGTACTTCACTTTACTGTTTGGTCTCACAATTCGTATTCTTTATTCTGTATTTTTAGACATACATTTATTCTATACCATTTGAGAGCAAAGGTTAAGCCAGAGTCAAATTCCTTGCACAAACTTGGCCCATAAAGCTGATTCGGATAACTCACTTAGGAAAGATTAAATGTAGGGATGATTAGATGACTTATTTAGAAGTCATCACAAAAATAGTTGTAGGTCTTTAAGGGTTTACGAGAGTGATATAGAGGCGCAAGTTCCTCACCACAAAGGGTTGTCATTGGCAAATAAAATGGTGAAAATTTTCTAAATATAGAATACACAAACATACTGATATAGATTGTTTTTTATGTTTACAGTCTGTAGCGAACACCATTTTGCGGCTCCAGGTCCACTATAGTCCTCCTGTTTGCTTTTCAAAAATGGAACAACACTTTCTATAATCTAATAAGACTGACGATGCATAAGTGGCTCATACAGCCCTAAATAATCCTTTTATGAAAACTCTTTTATTACACACCTGACAGAGGCAGCACAGCATGCACCATGCACAGTGATATCCAGTTAGAAAACTGGGGAAACAAACGTCTGTTATCCCATGCACGTTGAGGAGGAACATTTAAGTCTCATGCTCTGTATCTCAGGCAACGCAGCGTCCTGACCTGTCCTGCTTCTTGTCCAGAGAAGGACGTTTGATTGGAAGAGCAGGTCGAGGAGGACGAGGAGGGGATGGGTAACGGGACGGATACAGAATACTGCTGTCCAAGACTCCCCTCCTGAAAAGAATAATTAGGTCAATTTCAAGCCCTGTTTGGTCTGCCTCAGGAGTAGAAATGCATTCTGGGCCACCACCCTCTAACCTTTCAAATAATGGTTTGTGAACGTCAGGTTTCTCTCTCTGAGGCTCAAACAGCGGTCTCTCTCTCGGCAGTGTGTTCGTCGGCCTCTCGTGTCGACATTCTTCTCTGTTTCTGTCCCGTCTCATGTCATCAGTAAACACATATTTTTTGGGCTCTTCATGGTGTTTCTCCTTTTTGGGTTCATCAGCATTTTTCATCTTCTTATGTTCTTCTAATGGCCTCTCTTTCCTTTGCTCTGGCTTATGTTTTTCACTTTGCAGATCTAAATGCTTCTGTTTTCTGTCATCCGTTTCCAGATGAGGCTCCTCCGCAGGTCTTTGTTTTTTCGGCTCTTCTACGTGCTTTTCTCGTTTGATTTCATGAGGATGTTTCTCATTTGGGGGCCGTTCTAGATGCTTTTCATCCCCGAGGTCATCCGTGTGTCTCTTTCTGTTTTTGTGCTCATCATCTTGTTTTTCTTTTCTGTCTTTATCTGAGTGTTTTTTGTCAGCATCTGAGTCGTGTTTTGATTTTACATCCAGTCTCCTGTGACTAACAAAAAACAAGGGAAGTATTATTCATACTTCCATTCAAAGGCCAAAAATGAAAAGAAACTGCCATCGCTTCAGCAGACCACTTTTCAACACTTTCATAAACTCTTTACAAATGTCCCTGTGGGTATATGACAAGTATGGCGGACAGGTATCCTGGTAATCTATGTTACTGCAAATACAAAACATGTGTTATGACTCTCTTTAGTGGCACTTATCCGTGAAGCAGCTGGGAAAGTACTGACCTGCTTTGCATCTCAGAGGGAGAGCTGTTTGGAGACGATGCTGGTTTGTTGGGGTCCAAACCATTCTTCATTTCAGATGATTTCTCTGAATCTGTTGATGGCATATATGGGGGAATCATTTCAGAAAATCTTTCAGTTCACAGATGCATTTACAACACAAACAATAATTTGCACTGCTCTGTAAATTATGCGTTACAAACTCATGTCGGGTACCGAGAAGTCTTTTCCAGTCTTTAATGAGGACTTTCGCCAGCGCAATGACTTCCTCATCTGTGCAATGCTTCCTGATACCGTTCACGGACATGCCAATTCTTGTTTCCTGAAAGAAATACACACTCATAAAATGACAATTTGAAGTTTGTGTTTGTAATTATCTGTTAATTCAGCTCTGGCACTGATCCATTTGAAAATATGTACATAAATTACATTTCCATTTGTATTTTTGTGAAAATATGTGTAAGACCTGTGTTTGAGTACCAATACTTTTAACTTCCATATGTGTTATTGTTATTTTTGATTAATTTTTTTGTTTAAATAAAGTTACATTAGGGTACAAATCTTGATTTTCATTTACAACTCACTTACACATATATAAATGCACTTTTACAACATAAAACAATATGCATTATGAAATATGACTTGAAGGTGTCTGTATTAATATATGTGTATACACCTCATATTATGCTAATTCCATACATGTTATAAATATATATTTATATGTTCTGCAGAAATGCAGTATTGTGCAAATGTCTAGGTCACCTTTAGTTTTGTTATATTAACATGGTTGAAAGGAGCACACTTATTTATTTCCCCATTCTCTTTTAAGACACAACAAGGAAATACAGGAAATAAGTGCACGACTTTAAAAGACACCCAAAAAAAAAAAAAAAGGAACTAAATGTGAGAAATCTGAGAAGCAGCAGCACAAACAGTTGGAAATATCTGATGTGATGAATGAAATCTGGTATAAAAGGGAAAATGAATGACATAGATCTGATATTGTCTGAACAAAAGGGTTGAAGACATGTTAAGTGCAAAGGGAGGTCACACCAAATACTTTGGTTTACACAAGCTGTTTGTTCCATTAAACTTTTGTTTTTACTGTTGTACATAAACTACTTCCCATGTATCCAGATTGCATCTTAACCCTTTATCAGGCAAGTGACTATTTTTGGTCATTTCCTCAAACATTAATTAATTATTTAGAAACACTACAAAGGCATTCAGAGAGATTTTATAAACATTTTGAAGCTGTAAATAGTGAATAGAAGTGATTTTTATCAGTTCATGACCTTATAACAGTTGTTTTATTGCATGTGTTTATTTTTTAGCAAGTGCTGCTCGGATGTTTTCTGGCAAGAAGAGGGAGATGATGATGTCCAATAACACACTAAGGTTGAAATTTGGAATTTCAGAGTATTTCAATAATACAGAGAATCAATACAGAGACAGAGAAATGCATATATGTGGTCGTTAAACAGTAACTTTACTAAACCACCAAACCCAATGTTTGCTTATGACTTTTGGACACTGGTGCATGCATGTGAAAATAATCATCTAGTAGGTGAAATGTGGAAGTATCTCCATGTCTGCGAGGTCATTTCATCATTGTCCCACTTTTTCTTCTTACCCTGAAGTGCAGTTTTTTATGTGTGTGTGTGTGTGTAGGTGTGAGAGTGTGTGTGCATTCAGCATTCAAACCATGGTTTACCTGGAGGAGTTTGAGAGTCATATTGAAACTTTTCAGTTCCTTCAGCAGGTCCATGGCGCCTTCCTGCACAGTGACAAACACAACACATTCAACCCACAGTGACAACAATGTTTGTGTAGAATAACAGTAGAGCAGAGACATTTAGTTTAGTTTCACTTTTGCATTTCTATTGTCATTTTACACTCAAACATAATATGATAAATGACAGAAAGCACTAACTAGAATTTCCTGTAGCTTATGTTTTCAGTGGCATAAAAAAAAAAAAAACGTCCTGTTTGCACTTTCAGCCACAACAGACACGACCTTCCCACGGGCCGCGTTGCTTTCTCTCCGCTGCTCTTGTGTGTGTGTCTATGTACGTGCATGTGTGTGTATGTGTGTATGTGTGTTACAGTTCAATAATACCACCACCAGCAGAGCAAAAGTAGCGCAGTTTGACCCGTGCAGTAACCGCGCACGGACCAACGCGCCCAGAACGCACAAACTCGTGCCAAACACCTGTTCAACATTTGTTACAGGACCCTCAGCTTCGTGTCACACTTCTGCACACTTCGTATACACTGTAGAAAATTAGCTTTTTCGGGGTTAAACTTGTTGCCTGTGAGTTTCAGACACATTCAGAGGCCTTCTGCACACAACACGCGGTGGTAGGACAACGAACGCGCCACCTGTGGGTGTCAACAAACAGCGTACTCTCACCGTGTTATTTCTAGACACCATCTTGTCCAGTTTTTTTGCAATCCGGATGAGATCTTCTTCCCGCGTCATCGCTGCATTTACTCAACTTTTTACCCCCCCAGATTAACAGTATTCGATCGGATATCTTCTTTCAAACAACGAAATCAAAGAAAAAAAGTTTGGAGCGTTTGCAAGTCGGACTTTACGCACGACGCACTCCATTCAGTCGAGAGGCGTGTCCTGCAGAGTCCCAGCTGACCAACCCGACACATGACAACAACTAAATATAGACTGTAGTAGGCACATGGTGCAGTACAGTAACAGGTCAGCCCGATCAACAGAAAGTTAATTTAACTATGTGTCCAAAATTATCTGTACTTCCTCACTTCTAAGTTTACAAAAACGTGCAAGTACAATATTTTTCATAACTTGTATTTTCTTTCCCTTTCTGTCTCATTTTATGACCAGTTCAGTGTGTAATTTAGATCCCGGTTCTCGACTCAAATGAGGTCACTGTGTAATGATTAATCTTTCCAAATTGAAGGCAGTTCGCTCCAGTTATTTACACACCAGCAGCTGCAGCAAACCGACCCCAGATCTGTGTTTATTACATCCATGTTACTCACGCACCACAAACAGCTTCCAACAAGGATTTAAAAAAATTCCTTAGTGGCATTTAAGTTTGGAGTTTTTAGTGAATATTAGCCTATATTTTCCTTTTTGTTTATTTTAAGTGAATTTTATACCAGTTTGAGTTTGTCCACCAGAGGGCGCTGCGATACAGTTCTCAAACAAACTTACTTCTACTACACTTATTCTACTTTTACATTGAAAGACATTCTTTTTTTTTTTTAAGTACATATGTCTCAACTTTTTCTTTCTTTTTAAGTATCCTTTCCACAAAAACAAGCTATTTTCCAAGAATTGCAGAGACATACTCAGAAGTACATAGAATTACCCTAATATTTAACTGGAATGATAACATTTAAAATGACTTTAGCCTCTAATTGCATGAGTCTGTGCTGTTCACAGTCTGTCTTTGTAAATACAGTCTGATCGCTCAGTTCAGTACAAACAAACGCTCCGAGAATGAAATGACTTGAGATTACCCGAGCAAGTTTCTTCTACAAGCTCCTTTGTGACCCCTCAAAATATGTGTATATCACATTTCTGACAGCTCCGTGGAAGAAACTATGTATTTCATAGGAATGTTTTCCAGGAAAAACACGTTCTCAGAAAAGGGAGTCATGTAAATGTGCATCAACAGGGATCCCACTACATAACTAAGAAATGTCCTTGGTGCAACATGATTAGACAGTTGTGGGAATAAAGACTGAAAATGTGTCTATATTTAAATGCATGTATTTATACAGACACTGTTTATGTCGATAGCAATATTTCTTAGCTTAACCCTCTGTTATTACAGAACAGTGGGAAAAGTGAAATGAAGATACTGTTTATGGTGTCAATCTACAATAAAACAAAAACCTGAAATATGAAGTGCCCCATTAACCCTGAGAGATAAATGTGCCAGTATGGTTTTTACTGCAGGGATTTGAAGATAACTGTGTTAATGACAGCAGGTGAAAGTACAAGCTAAGAGTCTGTCTTGGGCAAAGAGTATTATCTCTTTACACTGCTGTTACACAACAGACTGAATGTAACCAGTTCCCGCCTCCGCCTGAAGGCAGGAGTTTGTCTGGCAGGTAGAGATAGCACCGGCCAAGTGGAGAAGTGGGACAGCTGACTGTGAGGTAAGAGAGAAAGCAGGCCAAGAGGAAGAAGTAGTGATCAAGATCAGCCCGCAACATCCTCTGACTCTCAACTAAAGCCTTCGGCAGTGCTTTGAAAAGGAAAAGCAGAGGATGAAGAAAAGGAGCAATGCCCTCCTGCAACCTCTGACCCCTTTCACAGATGCTCAGACTAAATGAACCGTCTGAGCTCTTCAAGACCTTAGCTGGCACCTTTTCCACCAATCGATGGACGCTGATTTAGGTTAATGTAAAAATACAGACAGCATTATTTTAATTAATGAAGAGGCCAGGACGTCCTATCATCATATAAGATACAAACAGCAACTACATCTTCTTAATGAACTGAAATTCCGGTAGTTATTTTAATCTTTTATCATTATTTCTGACCTTTCTTAAAAAAAAACTTCATCTGTCTATTATTGTTTAAGTAATTTCTTTTGCATTCCTTTATATAAAATGTGCTGCCTTTTTGTATGCGATTCACTGTATAAATACACTTGCCTTTCCTTTTCAAGTTGATATTTTCCATATAAAACATATGAATGGCTTATAAAAACTTTAAAAATGTATTGATTAGTGCTGTATCATGAATGTATCAGTAGTTTTATTAAAACCATATGGAATATAATAATAAAACATACAAAACTTACTTGTAATTTTGATATTTCCTCTTAATAAAGAAATATAAAGGGCCTTAGCCTTTGTTCCACACTTTCAAAACTGGCTATGCTATGCTAATATGCTACATTATATTATGCTTTGCAGTACAATACTATGCTGTGTCAGCTCTTTGGCTCAGAGGAGAGTCCTTGGATATGCTTTGTATATCGATTGACTCTACGTGAACTACTAAAGGATCATTTTAATCAACATAAATGCAAAAGAAGTGCAGAAGTTTTTGGGTGAGATGCACTGTATACATACACTAGTATAGAGCAACATAGAGTTTCAAAATTTCCAAAGCTCAAAAAATATTGCAATGAAAATAAATATATATAAGTAAACAAAGGAAATTCTTTCATTCATCTTCCTGAACCTGATTTATCCTCACTAGGGTTGCAGGGGGTCGCTGGAGCCCATCCCAGCTACCTGTGGGCGAAGGCGGAGTTCACCCTGGACGAGTCACCGGTTCATCGCAGGTCTGACAAATACAGATGAACAACCAATCACTCTCACATTCACACCAATGGGCAGTGTTAGGTTGACCAGTTAACCTATCAGTGCATGTCTTTGGATGGTGAGAACCCACATAAATATGAGGAGAACATGGAAACTCCACACAGAAAGGACCCTGGTAACAAAAGAAATTCATCAGTGAAAAAAAATAATAAAAAGCAGGTGAAATATTCCAGACATTTACATTTCAGGTGTAATCATACAGTAATGCTTGCTCTGTGCTGCTGAATCTCCCCTCACTCTCTTGTGGCTCTCAGACTCCATATGTGGTTACATAACTGCATTTGTACATTCCCATACATTGCACTGAACTGCACTGAGACTCAGCTACTGGGTTTCAGAGTCTATCATTAGCCGCTCTGGTCTAACCACATCAAGCCCTGTCTTGTCTTCGCTTGTGACTACAGTAGAAAGTTAACGGCACTTTGTGGAGGCTTTCAGAGCAGACAGAGGAAAGTGGTCTTGCTCCCCTTTACTGTTGGTCCCATGTGGTTTAACAGACAAAGACTGAACAGATCCATCAGGCAGGATCCACCAGTCTTCTTCCCTTTCAGGACACCTCGCCCCAGAGCTTGTGTCTCTGCCAGTCACAGACCAGAGACGCCAGACCCGGGCAATTATGGCAATTTTTGGATGACATCAGACCAGAAAATGAATGATTTCATTTAGCTGTCAATTTTTTTTTTCTGGATCTGGTGTAGGATGCAGAACCTGTAATAGAGCATGTCAAAACAGAGTGGGAGAATTGTTTAGACGTTCACATCTGCCATTGGCTGGAAGGTAATCCCAGGCTGGTGGGGTTGGTTTGTCTGTTAATAATGACCACTGTTTGGTGTTGGCACTTGCAAGACTGGACCACCCAAAGACTTTAAGAGCATCCTTGTACCTTCAGCTGTCTCGAAGTCTCTATTTACTGCCACACACACACACAACACACACACACACAAAATCTGCCATATCCAAAACCGTTTTTTTGGTGCCACCTTTAGACTACATTTGACCAAAATAACCGGTGGTGCCACTGTTAGACACAACCAGACCAAAATAACTAAATGACTAGCCGAACTAAATGGGAATTATGCACCGAGCAAGAGATGTCTAACCATGAGCTTGGAAATGGAAAAAAAAAAAAAAAGTAGCATTATTATATGTAACCTGAACTGCAGATTATGAAGAAAGAAGCAAAGCAAGGGAGGCAAAGAATGATTCACCTTATAGCAAGACAGTGAATACTTCATAGATGAGTTTAAAGGCAAAAACGCTGGATGGATGGATGTAAAATATGTACTATAACTTATCCACAACCGTCAATTACACACTGGCACACTGAACAGACACTGAGTCATTTGTATAGTGTGTCTGCAAAAAGATCCTGTGGTTCTTCCCAAGGCTGCGATTTGATCTCAGAGCTCTCTTCATTTGTGCATGAGCTTCGTCCTTATGCTGACAAACAAGTGCATAACCCCTTTGGCCTAAGACAGGATGGAGGAAAAACCTTGCAAAATAAACAGCCCAGCCAGTTTGTTATAAGGAGCAGTTCGGAAAAATGCTGCTTTGATTCCATCATACCAACCATTTCCATGTTTGTGAGTGCATAATAGCATTTAAAAACTGCAAATACCGCTCAATATTTGTGGTTATTGCTAATTAAGCTGTTTACAAACATGTTAATGGACAAAATCATTTTGTCATGCTGTGCTAATTGACAAAGCAAAATTCCTACATCAACAGGCTAAATTCTGTTAGTGTGTAAATCCCTGCTTACTCCCATTTCCTTTTCAACTGCCCACTAATCCAATTAGGGCGCCAAAGTTCAAAACCCAGCACATTTCAACCTTTCATCTCAGCGCGAGCAGCTTTTGAGTTGCTTTCTGTTGGATCTGGAATCTGCACAGGAACCTCAGTGCTTTAGACAAGCAGGGATTGAACTCAATGCAAAATGACCTACTTAAAAGGACACTGCAAAAACACATCACACCTTTACAAAGTGTGATTCTGCTTAAATTAAGACTTTATCTTCTCTCTGTTGGAGGTTTGTGGCAGTAAAAACCAGAGAGTTATGATACTGTATATCCATCATCAATATACTCCTCATGTGATTTGAATATGAAAGTCAAAAGCAGTGAAATATAAAAACCAGACTTCAATATATCAAAAAATATTTACCGTATCACTTCCTGTCACATGTGTTTTGTGAATGGATCCATTTCCCCAGCAGTAACTTGGGTGAACAGACTGCTGTTCTGGACTGTAACACTTCCTCTGACCTCCCATGTTGGATCATCATACTCTCAGCTCTTGGCCCGCAGCTCTGTGCTCTGTTTATGGTGCAGCAACTCAGACATATCATGCTGTAAATTAACACACATGATTGGATT
>JAPTYQ010000009.1:14391277-14442849 GCA_029814465.1 Ostorhinchus cyanosoma
AGATGTTCTACCACTGGAATAAAGCACCTATGTTTGTCCTATAGCAAAGGCAGTAGATAAAACAGCATTTAAATCAGTGGTGCCAAATCAGCTACTTGTTAAATCTATCATACTCTCTTTATTTAGTATGTTGAGTCATAGAGGCCAGTTCACATACACCAATTCTGCAGAACTAAAGCTAGTCAAAGGAAAAATATCCTACATTATATTTGCACTAATTCTAAAGATTAATATAAATAAAATGAAAACAAAGACATTTTGTTTTCTATTGACTATATGTGTAAACATCAGGTGGGGTTATGAAAACACACCCTGGTTTGGTTTCTTTGTACCTTCTGGTAAAACAGTCATAGAAAAACACACCCAGCATAAAAAGAACAACTTAGTGGCTGCACACAAAACTTATGGACATTGTGCCAAAGCAAGCAGAGCCAGCAATTATGACAGATCCTGGGATCATAGATTAAAAGTCAGAACAGGCCTCAAACCAGCGAAAAATTGTTTCCGTAATGTTTACTGCTTAATCATGCCTAAAATAAGCCTTCAGTTAAAAGAATTCGAATTTTCTCCTGCCGTTCTTTGTCTTTGTGTGAGCAAAGGACTTTATAGATTTTATATCGCAGTTGAAAATAGCTAAAGCAATGTATGGATAACCATCTAACAGGTCAATAAATAAGAGACATTTCTACACTTATGCTCTCTGCTAAAGTAACATGTCGTAGTGAAGACAAGTAAAGTCAAACAACATATTAGTGAGTATGATCATGGTTTTTAAGTACTTTGGAAAATCTCCTCATATGTAAGAATACCTTTAATAACGGTTGCTTCTCCACTCTAAGAACTAAAATGATGCCAAGAAAATGAAGCGAACTGATACGTGTGCATGGACTCAACTAATCCATACGGTTTTTAGTTTAGAAGAGCCAGACTGACGTATACTCCCATGTCAAGTAATATTCACAAGGAGGATTGCTTTATTCATTTATATATTTATCAGGTATATTTACATTTTAGTCTATAAATGACATCATTTCTTTTAAAGTTGTATTTATACTGTAAGTAGAAGAGTTTAGAAGTGCTAGTTGCATTTTACACTGGATGTGAACGGGTCACCAAATGTCTGCAGATGTTAGAGCTTTATGCACAGCTCCACTACTTCCTCAACTTCAGGCAGCTCCTTTATTTCCTGTTTTTTATTATTGGACACACTGGTTAATCCAGGTGTGTCTGCTACTTCTTGTTGTGACTGCTGTGGTCAGACACACCTGGATTTATCAGCGTGTCCAATAATAAAAAACAGAAAATAAAGGAGCTGCCTTAAGTTCAGGAATTAGTGGAGCTGTGCATAAAACCCATTGTTTTTGGTTCGGTTTGTTCGTTAACGCTTCAGCAGCAAAACTATTGGTTGAAATCATATTAAATTGGGTTTATAGATTGCCAGTGACCCAGAATAGATGTGATTACAATTTGGGAAAAATTCAGATTTTTTAGGACTTTTTTTTTCAAATCTTTCTGTTTACTTATAATGGATGAAATACGTGCAAGAGGCGGAGTTTGTTGTGGCTGCCACCACTTGTTATATTTTGAAAGGAAGAATAAAAAAGGTAAAAGTAATTGATATTGTGTATTTCCTCCAATAATCAACCTATTTTGTGACCAAGACCAATTACTCTGGTTATATGCTGTTTCTGCAAAGATAATACTTGTTTAACAGCTTTAAAGTGTTTTAAACCAACAGACAATGTGTGGGTGTGACTATAAAAATCATATGTTGGTTCATGTTTTCATGTGGATGTTCTGCCAAATGAGATGAACAGGGCTTGTGAAGATTTAAGGCTCTGCTGATAATCTAATATAAACCCACCGTCTTTGTATTTAATCGAGTTTATCATGCTACAAATGCCTGTGAAGATTTTTGATTCTGCCTCAGATAAAATGACATTGATATAGTGGGCTATCAGTCAAGCAAACAGCACTGGGTTTCCAGTGGTAACATGGGTGGAAGAACAGGCCAGCCTTTGTTAAAAGCTTTAGTATCACAGAGGAGAGAGAAGCCATTGTGCCTTAGAAAAGCCTCCTTATGGTTCATGTCCTCAGATTGTAATGGATCCTCAGCACCGGTTTAACAAATGCAACTCACTCCAGTCGACAGTATATGCATTTCAATGGGCCTGGGTCCTGGAAATGAGCCCCCTTGTTGTCATCAGTTTATGTAGTCACCGTATATAAAATAAACCAAACTCCCATCCACCCCTCTGCCCATCAATAAAAAGCCTGTAGTCATTTTATCAGCTTTTATCCCAAGTTCAATGAAAATACAGTGTTTAGGGCAGAACTTGACTGTGTGGGAACATTTTAGATAATTACCAGTTTAAACTCACTGCAGGCACAGATCCATCAGAAATGAAGATTTAAATATCACCAGTCATTACAGGCCAAGCTTAGAAATAAAATAACCACAATACAAAAACTGTGATTTCTGTTTTTTTAATCTCACAAAAATGAATGCTTCTGTTCCTGAAAAGCGAGACAGAGTAATCTAGAAAACCCTGAATGAACAGTTCTCACTTTACAGAT
Organism: Ostorhinchus cyanosoma; assembly: GCA_029814465.1. Taxonomy (NCBI): domain Eukaryota; kingdom Metazoa; phylum Chordata; class Actinopteri; order Kurtiformes; family Apogonidae; genus Ostorhinchus; species Ostorhinchus cyanosoma. The sequence goes on from JAPTYQ010000009.1 coordinate 14,393,855, forward strand.
GTTTTTGGAACATTTCATGGTTCATTTTAGGCACTTGGAATCTTGACAACATTCCCTTTTTTGAACAACAAATACATCTTTGGTCCAGTATGTAATTTAAAAAAATAAAGCCAGCGTGTGAAAATAACACCAGCTTCAAAGTTTGTTTCCTCAAAAATGTACTTCTGTCATATATATAAAGCTTCATAAAGACTTTTTTTTTTTAATACTTAAATAACATATCATTGCTACATCTCAGAAATGACCAGCAATCTTACAGATGCAAGAGAAAATTAAGTGAGTAAAATTAATGTGTCGGCTCAATCAGATGTACAGCAGTACAGGATTGTTTTCCTCAAGTCACATTTGGCAAACAGGTTTCTTTTTTTTGTGTGTTTTCAGTCCACTTCCTTTGAACGATAAAGAGCGATGGAGACACATCCATCTTTGCCCTTTTGCAAAGCCAGTTCAGCTGCAGGGCAGCCATGTCTGATATGTATTACTGCACGCTGACACCGGTGGCGGCTGCACATGTGCTATATAATAATTACTGAAGTTGATGTCCTGTACATATGGAGCTGGCTGGTAGTAACATGTGACGTTTGTGACGGTTGGGATGGCATTTTGTTCAGCCAGCACCTTCAGCGCCAGCATAGAGATGAGGCTGAGTGTCTGGCGCCGCTCGTGGCCCATCAGACACACGGTGCTTTCGTTTACCACCTGATGCAGAGTCATCAGGCACTCGTACCGTTTGTGTTCCATTCCAGCAAAGTGGTTTTGGAGATAAGCCTCCAGTTTCCTCTGCTGCTCACCAATATCAGGGAAGTCAATGAAGAAGCGAGAGCACATGTAGCGCTGCATCTGCTTCATGTCTGCCTCTGAAGAGGGCCTGAACCCCCGCACCAGCAGGTGGCAATACTTCAGTAAGCCACCCCCTCTGATTTCTTCCGGGCTACGTGTAGCTATGGTCCTCTGACACAGGTGGTCCATGGCCTCCTTGAAGTCCCCATAAACACTCTCCCCAATCACAGTGGGGTGAAAGCTCTCAGACATGGGCGTCTCCGAGCAGCGGTCGAATAAGAGCAGAGAATCAAGGCAAATCTGGAACGAGTCCACACTAAATTCAAACTGTCGCCGTAAGGAGTCCACAAATTTTAGTTCCACATTCTTGCCCGTGTTGTTGGACAGCGAGATGAGGCTCCAGCGGTCTGTGTCATTACAGACTTTCACCAGTTTCTGTACATAGGCCTCCTTGAGGGTCAGCGCTGTTATGCGCTCCTTAGAGACCCCTGCTGGCAGGAAGTCTAACAGACAGTCCAGTACAACATCCTTCACTAGACGAAAGGCCTGGTCGTCTCTCAGCGACACGCCAAAGATCAGGTCGAGGTCCTTGTAGCCCAGTCCGGTGTCCTGGTGGAGCACGTGGCTAGCAGCTGATCCGTTCAACCTCACATCCTTAACACACACACCCCTCTCCTCCAGTCGGGCCCGCACCACCTGGACACAGATAAGACACAGATAAAGCATGTCATTAATCAAATAAATCAATAATAGTACAAAGGGCAAAAATCTAAAAACCTCTATATCAACTGTGTTTTCTCAAATGACAGAGGAAATACAAACTGAAATATGTCCAGAAAAGCTCATCACGATTGCAGCGGAAATCAATAGTTTGTGAGGGCCAGATCAATACTGCTGCTTGCGAAAGTCCAATTCATCTCCATCAACCTCAGTCTGAATGAAAGTTAAAGAGCCGCAACAAAGAGCAGTGTCTGCTGTGCTGCAGCTCCATCTCCCACTAGGTTGCCATGTCTTGTCAGTGAAAGAGTAATAGGATTGATATTTCTACTCTGCCAACACGAGAGTGCAGACAGTGGTATGCTTAACCAGCAATGTCTGTCTGCCTGTTGCTTTAGGCTAAAAGTCAAAACCTGGGGTCATTAAGGGTCAACAGCATTGGCCTTCCTCTGTCCCAGTGACCTGAAAGATGTTTAAACCTAGGTGTCTCGCCTCAGTGCAGCCACATTTGAAGGGGATGATCTACAGCTGGACAGGGCATGCAAACATCACTGCTGCCAAGAACAAAGAGGAAACATGTCCATGTCCTCAACTGAAACATCAATGATACATTCAGCTCACTCGCTCTGGGGAAAGTGGACATCCACTTGGATATTTCTGCCATTAAAAACATATTTTTGTTGAAAACATTTGGAGGCGATCAGAGCATGTTGGAAATCAGATCTAGATGTTATGACACATCAACAATGACTTTCCTTGTTTTATCTGGTGAGCCTTTTGTCATATTAACTCAGTGTATTGGGAGCAGGCGGAGCTGAAAGTAAAGCATGTAGCATGTCTGTCACAAAAAGAAAAGCATGTCTGACAGACACTTTACACATGTCAACTTCACTCTTATTTCCTAAATCATTCAACTGAATAATAACTGCAGACGATCTAAACAGGAGTACAAAGTAGTTGATGCACTCACATCCTAAATCCCTGCTGGCACTGACCTGTCAGATTAGTGCCTGTTAACTCTCTCTCCCATGGTGATCAGATAACAAGCCAGCTCTATTTATAACATACTGGGTCAGGAGACAGACAAACAAACATATAGAAGCAAGTCAAGTTTTTTGAGACAAGAGATGCTAATGAGCTCAAATCTAACAGTAATTGTTGGTAAAAACTCTATAGTGAGGAAGTCCATAAAGATGAGATGACTGGGTTCAATGTCCAATTATAAACAATGATAAAATAGTAGGTCAATAATAAAAATTCTCTGTCACCCATCCAATCTGCAGACTTAGGATGTCACTTAACACCATTCCTCCCTTTGCCCTGTGCTCACAGTCATACATACTCAGATACAGATGAGTAGATAAGCGCTCCTCACCTCCGATACCACAAATATGCTCAGCTGGTTTAACATCAAATCCTGCCAGAAAAACCCAGCTCTGCTCCCAGTTAAATATTAAAACCAAGTCTATATTTAAACAATTATAAAAGTGTAAGAACTGGATCCTTAAGTCAAAAGGACAATTAAGGCCAGAGGTTGTTGTTATCTTAGATCTACATTTACTGCTCTGTAACTTCTTGAACCGTCGATCTTCACGGTGCTGGAGGAGATGCTAGAGGCACATTTTTCATCATCAAAACCTTCTGAATATACATCAAAGTTGCTGCGTACGTCCTCGTTCTGCATGTCAGGACTGGAGATCTACTCTTGATCGGTGCTCAGCAAATGCATCAGAGAGGCAGATGGTAGATTTTAGCACAATAAAATTATATGGGGTTTCCAGAAATCCAGGAAAACACAGAGTCCCCACATTTGGGGCTCAAACCTGCATTTAAGTCTCCTGCACACTCAATGGAGCATTCATCTTTCCACAACCACAAGCATGAGCTCTGGGCTTCACGTGTTTGTTGAGCTCATCTTGAATATGTCAAAGTGTAAATGAAATGGAAAAGGGAATCTAAATGGATTACCTGACACAAAGTTGACGGTGGAAACTGTTTGTGTGACCATTTTATAATTCCATCATGGCATTTCAATTCACAGGCAAAAGTATAGAGGCACAAAAAGGAAAGATTTATCTGCCCATGTCTATATTTATTGGAAAAATCTAAATAATGTAGGTTATATGGACTACAGCTGAAAATATATAAGAAGATGAGCATGAGTTGGAATTAATAAGAGTTGGAAAAAGTTTTTTTTTTAATGTAATCTGATCATAGAAATATAAATACAGACTAAAGGAGGTGCATATCTTTTATCCTGGGTGGTCTGGTGGTTCTCAAAGGGGTCCTAAGGGGTTTTAGGGGGTGACCATTTTATTCACAGGTGTCACATTAAACCCACTCAGCTGCGGCCGTTAAACTTGATATAGAATATCATTATAATGCACAGAAATAACTTTTTAAAAAATGACAATAATGAATGATATGTGAAAGCTTATTTTCTATACATGCGTGTTAAATAAATACATAAATTGATAAATAAATAAAACAAAAAACGGAGTATGTGACTGTACCTGAACGATCTGACGGGGCTGCACGGACAGAGTGGGGAAGTTTCCTCGTCCGTGGATGGGGATCGCTTCCCCCAGGATCGAGTCCAGTCTCTGCACCTGATCCCAAGACAACACACAGAACCGCCGGCTCTGATCCGACGCATCACCGCAAGACATGGCGATGGGAACTTTCAACAGAAACCAGCAGAATGTGAAAGAGCGCGTCCTCCAACTCCCAGATCAGCCCGGTTTTTTTTCTTCTGCTTTCAGTGGGATAGTCCTCTGAAATCTCGAGGTGAAGCGAGTTTCTAATAATAACTTTAAAAAAAAAATACCAAATAAAAAGTTATAGAGGAGTCACAAGTGTGGAGATGAGAGAGGGATCAGCCGGTCACTTCGGTCACTCTGCAAAGAACTGATTCATAAGGTCCAGAGGGTTTAAAGGCTCCTGGTATGAGCTCTGTGATTGGCTGCTCAGTTTGGTCATTGATTATGGACGCCCTGTCTTCAGGGAACACCCTTCATGTGACGTATTTGACAGCCTCCTCCTCCTCCTCCTCCTCCTCCTCCAGCTCCACTCACAGAGCACCCTGCACCCTGACAGGGTTTTCCTCCAACCAGCCCTATGATCTAAACATCTCATGATCTTGTTTCATCTGCACAGTTACAGGAAATATGCACTTAATAATCTACATCAAAATGAAATCAGGTGTCTATTTTTAAAAAAAGAGAGAAAGATGATCCTAACTGAGCAAACACAGCTTCTTCATATCACCTATGATGTATTTCTTTATTTGCTCAGGGAATGTTTGCAGAACATGCAGGATGTTTCCTCAGCCACGCCCTGTTTCACGCTCATACGGATGAACTGTGTCTGCTGTATTTTACCATGACCTTCTGTTCTTCACTAAAGCAGAAGAAAAGGTTTTGGAAGAGTGAAGTTCACCAGCTGTTCCATAGGAAAGTGTCCAATCATGACTGTGTCAATAAATTCATTTTCCATTTCAAGCTTGGTTAATTTAATCTTAAGACCTAAACAGTCATTGGCAACTAAAATCTACTGATCTAAAATGTTTAATATCCTTTGAATCACTGATAGTAACAGTATATATAAATGATTCAGGTAAAATGCAGTTTCTCAGCTTTTCACTGGTGACACTAATGACCCATTTAGATGTTCAGATGCTCAGTAGTGAACATGGAGGGAACAATGATTCACCAAGAAAACACATGGAGTTTGACCAATGACAGTGGTTATAGAAACCTGTTTTTGTGTTCAGTTAATGATATATTTTGCTGAAAAACACTCCTCTGCTTCAGTTTTCTCTTTTTTGATACATTAACCTTTGACTTTGTTTTGAGCATTTATGAACATATACATGGTAGATAAACTAAATATTGGAAAATGCCTAATTTTCACCGAAAAATGCAGAGGAGAATATAATTAGAAATACTGATAAATCATTTAGAAAATGTTAAATGTAGAGAAAAATTCATTTCAGAGACACCACGGAAACATGTCTAGGTGTTAAATCCAGTTATGACACAAAACACATGTGTGCTCCAGCTGCACACCATTTTATCTTTATGATTTAGAAGAGTTTCCTCACGGTTCATATAGAGCTTGATATGTCAGATAAAGCACATAAAAATACAGAAGCTGCTTGTCAGCAATGACTATTTAAACTATGATAGCAGGCTATTAAAACTGCAGAAAAGTTGCTTGCTAATCATGCTTTCTTATAAGTCCTTATCATTCTTAATAGATGGCTTTGTTTAAAGTGGAGTTCTTACCTCTCACTTGTTTATGTATTAAACTCATGGAAAATTGAAGCCGTCAACCACACGCACAGTCGTTCATTTAATTTGTTCATGATTGTGAAGGCGTTTATGAAAAGGCTCTGATAACCTGTGATACCCTCTCAGTTTTCCATTTAGGTTTTTAAATACCTCTGTGCCACTTCTTTCCACTCCTTATCTGTAGTGCTGAGTGTTTTTGTATTTGTTTTGGTACAGGAACGAGGGCATTCCTCTGCTAGGGTTGAACATAGTTTTTATGTACAAGCTTTGTGGACTGATGTATTTGAGACATTAAATGCGATAAACACAGTCTGTGTTGTATATCAGAGTTGGTGTAGCTTCTGTTACATGTCGTTGATGACCCCCAGATCATTTAACACTATTGAAATTCCAAACTTTGACTTGTATATCTGCACCAGTGTGGCCTGTGGTCACGCGGTCACTGTCTTTATACCTCATCCTGTCCTGCATAGAGTCTATTATGTGTTTAAATGCATTAAATATCCTTTAATGAAGGACCTTGAACAATGGTAGACATTACGCACAATAGCAGACATTACTGTTTCAGTGCTGAGAAGGCTCTAAGATCCTGACAGTGTGTTATTTGCTTTTGCACAATACAGGCTAAAGCTCCCGTGATTTCCTCTTTTCCTCAACATGGTGCTTTTAAAATGACCCAAACATGTCATGATTTACAAAATCCCTCACCAATTATACCTTCAACACAGTATTTTAGTGCACTTGTAAAATGTTTACAAGAGAGTAAAGTTCATTTCATGATTGACCTGTGTGGGGTTTTAGTGATGCGGTAATAAAACACACACACACACACACACACACACACACACACACACACACACACACACACACACACACATTGTAAGATCTTCCCATAACATGTGTGTATGTGCCTTTGGTTCACACATTTCTTGACTGTTGTTAACAACACGGTCTCCACGGATGACAGAGTCTCAAAAGCATCTCAGGTGTCACTCGGGTCGTGAGCGAAGCGTGAATTTTGCCTTTATGGTAGATCACATCAAATGCACTGATGTCAACATAATCCTGTTACCGTGGCAACAACATCCCTGGTTGTCGGGCAGCTGGACAGAGGCTTCCTCAGCTGAGGGTCCTGCCAGGTGCCGATTCGAGACATCTGCGTCATCTGACTATAAATAACCCACCATGTGGCAGCTGTGTATCCTGAGAGCAAAGCCAGCATTTACCTGAATGTGAAACACTTAGAGATGAGAGGACAGTGAGGGCAGATAAATGTCAGGCCACTTGACATTCTCAGGTTTCCTCACAGCACAATGTGAGATTGAGCGTGTCGGATGTTACGCCGAAACATTAAATCTAACAACACCTATTAACACAATTCCGGCTGATAGTCATGATGAAATGGATACATTGCATCAATAAACACAGTCTTTATTCTCGGTGTATTTTGTTGTCAATACACAGGCATAAGGTGGTGTGAATTCTCCTTTCCATTTCTTGAAAATTTCAGTCATTAGTACTGTATGGTTTGTTCATCCCTGTGTTGACATTCTGCTGGGGCCGTGACAACTCAGACTGTGAGTCTAGTAGGTGCGGTGGGATAAGGAATATTTAAACACACCTTAAACAAATGATGTATCACAGAAGGTTATACTGAAGAATGTTCCATGATCACAGATTATAAGTCAGTGGTAGAAGATATTAACTTGGGTATAAGTAGCAGTGGATTAATATAAGGAAGTAAAATGAAGGAAAAAATGTGATATCATGCAGTTTCATTAACACATAAAGACCCAAAGCTGCTTTTATGGCAGCTCCTAAATGCATTTTTCTCTGTATTTAACCATTCTTAAGTGATTTATCACTATTCATTGTAATATTATCTTCTGTATTTAGCATTTTTCAGTGAGAATCCGAATATGTTCCTGTACTTAATTTGCTGATCATGTAGATGTTCATAAGAGATCGGATTAAAATTGAGGGTTGTTATATTAAAAACAGAAAAATATAAAGAAAAAGGGACTTTTTCTGCAAAATATATCAGTAACTGAAAATAAAAATGAGCATCCCCAACCACTGTTACTGATCGAACTCCATGGGTTTTGCTGGTGAATCAATGCTGTAGAAGAGGGTGGTGTTTCCATGGTAACTACGGAGCCTCTGAGCGTCCAAATGAGTCATATCCGATGACCATGAAAAGGTGACAACCTGTATTTTACCTGAATTATTTCAAAGTGTTGATAGGATTAGTGGATCAACAGATATTAAACATTACAGATTAGTTGTTGATTTTGGATGTTTGGGTCTTTACAGATGAAACAAAAATGGAAGCCTGTTGCAGATACGTTCTGTTGTCCCTCATTAAATTGTGCTCAAAGCCTGATAAAAAGCACCATTTTCCTCTTGTTGTCAAACATCTTATCTGTCTTCGCCTCGTCGGCAGCAGAAGGAAGAGGAACAATGCACTGAATGAGCTTTTCTCAAGTGCAGAGACATTATTAGACGTCACACTGAGCTGTAAAAGGATGGCTGAAAACAGTGTTGCCCAACAACAAGCAGAGAAGTGTCAAGATGATCAATTGTGCAAAGACAGATAACACTCTGTCCGTCATGCGGCTTGAGATCAAAAGCGAATTTCTTATTTATCTGTCACAGCTCAGACCATCTAAAGACTTCCTTCATTGGCCAGTGAGCACATTCAGACATGTTACACTAGATGACTAGATGACCAAGTGTTTGCTATAATTAGAGTGTGCATCATGTGTAACTTTGGACAGTGTTGCTATAGCCAAAATAGTGATGCAGCTGCTGCTATTACACTGCAGGAGGTTCAGTGTGCAGGCTGCGGTTATAATAGGATATAATCTGTATGTTGTCTGACTCTGGTGCAGCCAGGTTAAATTGACCAGTTGGCCTGGACAGCGAGGGCTATACCTGCGATAGTGAGAATGTCTGATAAGGGTTAGGTTTACTTTTCCGGATAGCTGCAGATGACAAATCTATGGGACAGTGGAACAAAGTTACGCAAGTGGCCGTGCTGCTGACGTCAGACTCCCTTCGCTGCCTGCTTGATTGATTATAGTGGAGCTTGGCATAGGAGACCGAAGTGCTCCTGGAAAAAAACAAACACACCAAAACAGATTATGAATCCAAGTGACATACAGAAATCAAACTGCAATGACCTCCTAAATACTGCCCTTTTGATTGAAATTATTGTCAGGCCAATGCTAGTTTTAGTTATGCTATATTAATTGACTCTAAATTGTAAAAAAAAAAATAGCAATTTTCTATTTCAAGGGCAGTCAAAATGGTTACCAAAGTGTTTTATTCACACACATACACACACATAAGGGGTGAGTTATTTGCTTTTTTTTTTTTTTTTTTTTTTTTTTTTTTTAGATTGGGGTTTAAAAGAATGAGTGCTGAGATTACTTTCAAGTACTTACCATACACAACCACATACTCTGGTGTAGTATACCATAGGACAGGCTGTAACTTTGGATAAGAGACATTATTGCATAGCTGAAGAGCTCTGGGGCTTAACGGTCAAATATAGTGTCGTATAGTGTCGACTATGTATTATGTAAGGCCCGGCTCAATTTACTCCTTAAAAAAAACTCAGAGCGACACAAACATCTGACTCACACTGGAATTTGTTGTATTGCCAGTAAAATAATCAAAAGAAGAAAAACCAAGTTAAACAATCTTGAGTGTTGGGAAACGCAGATCTTTACATGTGTATGACATTCTGTATACGGGCAAGATAAGAAATTCCTTAAGAGGGTGTGCTTCTCAGTTCCCAGCTGAGAATCACAAATTGAAAGGCAGAATCCGGCTGTATTTTCTCATATATGTATATATATAGATCTTTTCTCTAAAGCCAAACTCCCTGCTAAGTGTGGATATCTCAACAAATGCGACTTATTTCTGCACATAAAGGAACCCGTGTAAAAGAGAGGAATGTATGGCCTTGGTAATAAAATACCCTCGACTCCTTCTGTATGTCTGGGACGTCCAAACTTGGAGAGCTTCCTTAACTGGAGCTTAAATCACGTTATGCAATGGCTAACATGTGTACCACAGCAGAAATGATGAAAATTACTTTATCAGCTACTACAAAAAAAAAAAAAAAAAAGTTTATTTCACTATTCAGCTTTGGTGTTGGCAGATGATATGTTCCATGTGGATACTTACTCTGAACTATACTACAGGGGAATATATACAAGGTGAAAGCTTGTACAATTGTGCCTGAGTACTACTGAGCAAACAAGTATAACCATAAAAGCATAATAAATAAACATGTTCCGTAATTTTCTCTACACATGTGCCTGGTACGGACATAGAGTAGTAAAAGCACTGGCCTCTTCCACTCTCTGGAGCATTTACCAGAAGTGAGGGGAACCCCTTTTTAGCAGCGAGCTCTGATTTCATTCCCAGAAATCCTGGTCCTCACCCCCATCCAGTAGCTGAGAGGGGAAAAAAAAAAAAAAAAAAAGCTCAGTACAGAGGGGCAACGAGGAGTGGAACACACTGGAAAGACGCATCAATTCACCAGTCACCTTTGGGTTAAAGCACAGTAGGGATATGTAGCAGTTCCCTCAGAGACCATGTCGGTTAAGGTCATGACTATACCAGCACGGCTTGAGTCATGTAACTGATACTGCTGATCTGAAAACAGCAGGGCCAGTTTTATCCAACCTCCGAGTTAGCTTCAACCTCTGTCCAAATGAGCAACATATCAAAATGTTAGCCACATATTTCTTAGATTTCCTCATTCCATCTTTTGATCAGTGCATGACAGACAAAAGTACAGTAAATCCCATCAAGTTTGATCCACCAAAGCAGCAAAAAAAAAAAAAAAAAAAAAAAAATTTATGGCAGCAACTGAGCATATATTTAATGATGTGAGGATCTCCTGACTCATCCTGCAGAAGGTGTTTGTTTTTGTTTTGCATTTTTTTCCACAGTATTACCATTAACAAATCTGTCTTGTACTGGTTTGTTTTGTCGATTTATGTCGGTAAAGGCTTGAGATTTATGTGGTGCTGTAAGTGAGAGCAGGCGCTAAACAGGCGTGTTGCTCACATGGTTAAAAGCTGCTCTAGAACTCAGAGCAGCAACTGGAGCTCAGACTTTGCACTTGATGTTTTAGATGAAAAAACACTCACCTCACACCTCAGGTTCAAGAGCTTTCCTGTGCAGTTGCGTACACAGACACACACTCTGAGCTTTTATGGTAAAACTGTCTTTGTGGAGTCTTTGCTATCTTTTTCCCCTTTATGTAACTTTCTATTAAGTAACATTGGTAAACATGATAAGGAGTTTTGAACCCCTTGAGTCAAACATGCCAGGACTACATCTGGTCATGTCCCTTCAGTGACTCATCATCCACAATCTGTTCAGTCATTTTATTGACAAAGCTCTATAAAAGGAGCCATCAAGCTGTCTGAAGTTCAATGGCTGTATTTCAGTTGTCATGTATATATATATATATATATATATGTATATATATAAGTGTATGCTTACAGTCTGTGTGTTTGTATAATACTCCACTGCTGCACTTGTGTAATTTAATAACTACCAAAGAAAAAAACCCTATGTTCATGTGTAAGAGGAGAAAGTGTGGTCATTAAAGACACAAATATCAGATTGTACTACACTAGTTTTACATACAGTCGTGGAAAAATGATCAGACCACCCTTTGTTTTCTTCAATTTCTTGTTCATTTTAACACCTGGTACAACTAAAGCTACATTTGTTTGGACAAAAATAATGATAACAACAAAAATAGCTCATAAGAGTTTCATTTAAGAGGAGATTTTCCATGGTTTTCTTGATAATAACCAAAATCACTTCAGTTCTTACATCATGGCATTGTACTGACAAAAACAGTCCTTCTAGGCATTCCATGTTTTCTTTTCTGCCAATTCGGTCCTGTTTTAGTTACATGATACACACAGGAGTTAGTACTTGATTGCATAACCATTGTTTCTGATTACTTTTGATGGTCCAAAATGTTTTTTTCGGCAACTGTATATTTATTACATTATCACAGAATGGCCCAAAAACACAAATTATTTCATGTGGACTTGATCCTCTAAAATAGCAGACAATAAGCAGGTATTTCAGTGGTATAAAGTGGAAGTTATATGTGAACTGTAGAACACTTAAACAGTGACGACTTAGCTCTAATACAATTTTAGAATATAAAATATAGAATAAAATTATATATGTATCAGCAACTCAGGCATTTTCTAACAGATTGATCGAGCACATATCAAACAGGCTGGATGTGATAAGGTACCGTGTGGTACCCTGGTACACTAATCCAGCTCCTTTGCACATATTCAGGTTTCCATGGGGAACACTTTCCATTTCCCCACACAGGCTGAGCTTTCTCCATTGCAAGAACCGGGGCTATCTCACACTGTTCTGCTTTATCTAATCTGTAAAGTTCAAATGCCAATCCAGTGCGCTCTTTGCCATTTGGCTGATATGTACGTTGGAAGGAAGTGTGGAAATTATTTTTATGAGTCTGGAGGATTTGGAGGGCGTAATCAAAGTCTGTGTAGCGTGAGTTGTGTTTTTATGTTAACTGCTGCTGCGCACATAAGATACAATGATAAGTTATTTAAAATAAGTCAAACTCAAATGACCTGTGTACAATAAGTTATATGGTCAGTTTTGTAACCTACAAGTAAGCGCTGACTGCGACAGTCTTCTAATCTTTAAGCAAACTGAACCTGTAAATAGAACCAAGCCTTCCAAGCCACGGTAGACTGGTTTGCAGTTGACTTTGTCTACAAAAAAAAGTAACAAAAAGGCTTTCACAGCTTTAAGGTGTTCACATGCTTAAACACCTAACGCACAAATAATCAAATCCACCCAGGCAACACCCAGAGAAATTCATAGAAAAGCCGTAAATAAATACACAGATAAGCACTGATCAAACTCCACACAAAGAAGCACTTATGAGGTGCTACTTTTTTATTTGACATCGACTAGGATGCGTGAATTAAACTAAATTTGACTGTGAGTGTAGGTCAAACCCAGATTTTTGTAAATCCTCAAGCATACAGCTGTTTCTTGACAACAACAGCAGAAGACTTTTCATTTTTATCACAATTAATAATCAGGATTCTGCATTTAAAATGGCATGTGCAGCTCACAGGATTCAGTTGTTTCATGTTTCACTGGCAGTGACAACAAACTATGCCTGCTGGCAGCTGCAGCCCTCTGGCAGATGGTTCATTCTGCTCAGTGAGCCACACTTTTAGCTCTTGAAATCACAGCAGCGATGCTAACAGCAGCAGTCCTGACTGTGAGTCACCTGTTTTTTTCGCAGAGGTACTTGAGTTCTCCTCCGGTCAGACCAGTGAGCGATGAGGAAAGAACTTGTGAGATTGTGACGGTCGCACACATGACAGCATGCCAAACATGGCTCGCTGAAGAGGAACAAGCATGATGATTCACAGAGTGGGTGACAGCCCCGAGGTAAACTGGTAGTGGAGTGTTTCTTTGAAGACCTGGAATTTATTAGTTTAGAGTGAAAGAGATGGCTTTTCCTGCAGTTTGGTTGAATGTTGCTCATGCTTTCTGAGAAAAGAGAAAGCTTCAGCCAAGTCACAAGAGTCAGTGATGCTGGGGAGGGTGATTTTTATTTTTATTGTACAGATCTGCCCTCGGGTTTAAAACCAGTGGTGTCAAACATACGGCTCACAGTCCAAACCCAGGCACTCCAAAGGGTTCAATCCGGCCCATAGGAGCAATGTAAAGTGTAAAAATGAACACAGAAGACATTGACGGTCAGTGAGTCTTGACAAGTTGCATTGATCATAAAGTTAAATGTTGTATTTTTCAGTTCCAGATGCCTGTTACTAAATGTTCTGTGCTTTTTTAGATCCACTGTGATCTGTAAGTTGTAATGCACATGTGTAAATGATAAGCTGAGGCATAATATTGTTAAATTTTTTTGTCTAAGACCAATAACAATTTCATTCTGTAATATTCCTTTTTTTGTAGTAAAACAAAGAGAAAAAAAAAGTTATTATGGCAATATTTTACAGGCCTGGCCCACTTGAAATCAAATTGGGCTGTATGTGGCCCCTGAACTAAAATGATTTTGACACCTATGTTCTATTAAACCATCCTGTTCCTCATGTCAAACTGAGAAAAAACTACCCTTACTTCCTGTGATATAAAAGAGTCAACTTGAAGCACCCTCTTATTCTGAAGGCCAGCAGTAAATGAGACCTTCCTGCACCTGCTGACTGGGTGGCCTGCTCCATCTCTGTGCCACACCAGCTGAGGTCGAACACCATGATACACTCCAGCAACCGAATAATCACCTGCAGCCAACGAGGACTCAAATAATCCACATGTCAATACTGCTCACAATTAAACTGACTGCCCAGGGATGAACTGCTTTACCTTTGCTGCTATTGTTAAATGTTAACTTGGTTTGCAAAATGATCATTTTTTTCCTTCTGCAAACAGTTTTCGTTCTTCCAGGCGGTGCAGGACTGTGGTCAAAATGCAACACAGCTGCTGAGGCAGTGATGCTTTGGCTTTTTCCTCCTTACGAGACACTCAGCCAAAGTCTGTCCATCTGTTTCATTTTAGGTTAAGATATACAGGTTGCCTCAATGCAGACTCTTTTGATGTTGAATGAGATAATAAATACATCAATTAAAGTTAGCATATTTCAGAAAAAAACACATCTCATCCAACTATGACAGCCTCTGTCTGGATCCAGTCTAAGCTGCCCATGTTGTTTGTCTATATTTTCCTCGTCTACCATATTTGATAAAAAAACACATAGAATGGAATTGAAAAATATATCTATACTATGAAAACTGGAATATACATTTTATATATGACTCAACTCTTTCACATTTAGAAGATACCATACAATAGATGCTACATAGAAGCCTAAAAACACCAGCATACAGGAGGCAAAGCTACAACAGCACATTACCAGGTTTCTAAGAGTCCTTAAAGCAGCATTGTTTTGTGTACAGACACAGAAACAGAAACAGCTGAGTGCAGTCAGCCTCACCCTCGGCCGCCACAGTCTGTCCGTTGTGATCGCTCTCCTCCAGGCACTTGGTTCTTCAGGATTCAGTTTCAATAATTACAGGAAAAACTGCATCTTGAAAAGTCTAACCAGGGCAGAGAGAATACATCAAGTCATTAGCAATGCCAAGGAAACAATTTACCACTCTGACATATTCTGGTTTATTTTGCATGGTTATTTAATAACAGCTGGAGTCCAAAAAATCATCAGTGGGAACATACCTCAGGGCAGATTGAGAGTAGATACACTAGATAATGTCAGAACTTCAGATCTCTTTTTGTCTTCTGTATATTCTGTGTTTGGAGTTTGGCACAGTTCACAAAACAGACCATCCAGCTTGACAACACATTTATCCTGATCTCCTGTGAATGTGTTACCACATCAACTCATTGTGTCTGTGCTTAATGAAAGTTGTGACCAGTGCCTCGGTCAGTGCAGGCTTGGACCAGCTGTGACCCACTCTGTGCATCTGATGGACACACCTCAGACTGGATGTTTGCCTTTCTGAGCACATGTGGTTAACATGCATCTCTTCAATGTTTCCATTAAGCAGCTGCGAGGGAGGATGAACCTGCCCGTCTGATTTACTGTATATGGAAGGTTACTGTTTATCACAGGAATCATAGAGTAACGTAAACCAATTGTTTCATTACACAGGTATTCAGCCTTTGTATTCTCATTTTAAACCTTTTCCTATCATGGAAAATTATAAAGTAATAGATAAGGCACATACACAAATAAAAAAATTCGACAAAAACTGTTTCTTTTTATTGTTACAGTTTCACTGTTACATCCTACAAAATACAAAGAATTTGTTCATACAAGCACTGCTCGTAGTTTTCTACAACCTATTGGTGTGGATGCAGATAAATGGACGACCCAGTGACTATGGCAAAGTGGTTCTTTACAAACTCACAACGTATGTACAGCTTCAATGCTCTATTACAGACCATAAATAAACCAGTAAAAGGCCTTTCTCCAAATCAGTGTCTTGTCAGAACAGTGATATTGGACTACACTGCAATTCTTGCTCCTATGTTGCCCCCTAGTGGTAAACGCTAGCTCTCACAAGAAATTGAACTCCATCACAGGTAGGGTTAAGTTTCAGCCTGTAAGAAATGAAAAGGTCACGGCCATAAAACTGACAGCCTGCCCACATATGAAAAGGCTTCTTCAACATTCTTTCAACATTACGTAGTCTTGACACACTCCACACATGAAGCTGATGCTGAAATACATAGTAAAAAAATAGATAGATATATATATATATATACCCAGTAACTTACTACTGAAGCAAAGAAAAAGGAGACGCTCACTTCCACTGAAAGCATCCCAGTAGATCACATTAACAGGAAACAGTGTCAGCTCTACTGTAAATACTGCAATCCATGTCCCAGCAGGCAGCAGCAACTTGATTAAAATTAAATACTTATTTTGACCAGCGGACACACACTGAGAAACAAAGCAAACCTACAGTATGAGCTTTCAGTCACGTATGAAAAATCTGAACACATCCACTAAGAATTTTCCTCTTTTCTAAAGTAGAAACACCCCACAAAAAAGGAAATCATTTCATCAAAAAGCATCTGATGTAAATGACATGAATACCCACTAACAAAATACAGCAAAACCCTTACTTACATGTTAAAATAACATAAACCCTGTACTTTGCCCTTCCCCTTTAAGCTCCAGGTGTTTATTCATCTTTATCAAACTGGGCTGAAGCGGATCTAGATGATAATAAATGACATGGTATGACATAAGGCTGACTCTCGAGTTGCTAATCCTGAAAAGGCTCACTATCCAGAGCATGCCATTTCAGTAATACCTAAACTCGTGTATCTTTACTTTCTGCATCCACAGCTTTCTGCTAAGTATTCCCAGATTTAAAGCCCTGTTTGCATAAGATATTAGCAGGACGTGACACGCTGTGGCTGCAATGTATGGCTTGAGGTTGTGTGGAAAATGTGGAGACGGGTTCAGTGTTTAAAAAAATATCTCTGTATTGTGCTCGGTGGTTTACTAAGAGTTTTCATCCTGAAGAATACATAGGACAACACTTAAATTAACTCGCAACACCCTCCAGTCCTTTATGGCCGTTCAGCTTATGAAAAGTGGCATTTCAAACAGCATTACCATCACTTTAGTAAGTTTGTCTCTAACCAAAAATATTTCCTGTCAGGTGATAGTAAGTAGCACTGATGATTCAGAAGCATTCCTCACTGGAGAACGAACCCGAGCTGATCACTTTTTGGGTTCGATCAGGTCAGTGGAATGAAGCCCACGTCGGTTGATTCGCTCAGAAACAGGTTGGTGCGGCTAAGCGAAGGGGAGGGGGAAGCCAAACGGAAAGCTGGGTTGATGGAGTGCAAAGAATCCCTCTTGCTGCTTCTGCTGAACGGGGGGCAGGGAGTAACCACAGGCTCATGGGCGAGCTGCCGTGAGCAACCTGTGGAGGGTGAAGTCTCTGTGGAAGGTCCTGTGACGCTTGATGCCTCCAGGTCCAGAGGAGATGTCTTTGGGGTGCCAGGGGGGCACAGGCCAGGAAATTCAGAGGAGTGGACCATCCTCTCCAGCACATCCTTGGTGCTTTGAGTGCACTGTGTGAAAATAAAAAAAGAAAGAATATCAAAAACAGACCTGCAGCATATTGTCTTAAGACCGAGCTGAAATGACAGAACAGTGACAATTCTGCAGTGTGATTAAAAAGATTAGTTGTGAAAGCAATGATTAAATTGATGACAGCACTGTCAATTGTTTAAAATGGAGAAAAGCATGGAGGAAAGTGAGTTAGATGCAGACAAAAGAATTAGGAAGCAACAATATGGAACAAGGTTTAGATGTGCGTGGAGAAGTTGCTTCTTTCCACGGTTCTTCCAGCTTTAATAAGAGTAGAAAAGGTGGTTATGGAAACAGTTAATGTGATTCATGAGTCACTGCATGCGCAATCAAACCCATACAATTAAGTACACCATCTCATCTAATTAGACAAGAAAAAAAAAAAGTCAGCCAACTTCATTGAGAGTGAGCGAGCAAATGTAAATGAGTGAATGGTAGTGAAGCATGCACATTCACAGATAAGACAGTGCACCAGTCCACACCATAACTGCAAACCAATCACAAAATATGCCCCTACTGCCCTTTGGTTTATTGTGCACAGAAATTAAAGGATCCTACAAATACTAACTGTTGAAATCCAACTGTAAATACCAAGAGAGAGTGAATAATGACAGCACAGTGAATGGCATGTGGAGAGATGTTGTGATTGGTTTAATGTTCAACCCTACGCTTACCATCAACCGTCTACATGCAGCTGTGCCCTTCAGGCTGTGCAGGACAATGCAATATCCTGACAGTTCTCCTCCTAGCAGGGTGGAACGAATACAGCACAACACTGAGAGTTCAATCTTACTTCTAAGGATTGCGTTACAGGGATTAAACAAACAAATTTGGAAAACAAAATAATCTGACTGCAAATGCAAGAAAAACTGTGCACATCTTAAAATCTACACAAAGAATGAAGAGGCAAAGTAAGCTTCAGAGACCAGGATCCCAAAATATTTAACATAAAAAAGTTTATTTAGTATATAAAAGACATTTGTTATACCTATATATGAAAATAGTAAATATAAGTAGAAAAGCGTCTAAGAAAATAAAGCAACGATACTCCCATGAAATGCTGAAAATATTTAACAAATGATATATTTAAGGAACGTGACAATTCATCCATAGTAAAGGGTGAATGAAACAAATAAAAAAAATGTCACAATACCTTTTTCCAAAGTAAACTAGTGCTACTAATGAGCAGCACAAAGTCCTTTGTCTATGTGCATACACCTTCACCACAACATACATGCAAACTCAGTAGAACAGTAACATGGAGGTAGATACAGCATGTTGAACTCCAAAAGGGTGCAGCAAACATAAACATACAGTATGTTGAATACATAAGTATATGATGTGTCGAGTCCCATCACACAAGCTGAGCCGTCTGACTGGTAAATCAGCAGGTCAACTGTGACCATCACAAACAGTTAAATCCCCCCCAAATTTCAGCCCTCTTTCAGTGAATGATACACAACAGTGGTTACCAGGGCAATTTGCTCTAAAGCTTAAAAAGGTATTGTCTAAATATGTTGCGTAGTGATAAAATACCTTTCAGTAGATGTTTGTGTTGATTGTTTATTCTACTTTGTGAGCTTGTTCATATCCTTTGTGGATATGCAAGACTAATTACTGAAATTTTAAGAGGAGACATACAAATACTGCTCCAAACCAGTCAAAAGCTCCTTAATACACCATTTCAAGTACAGAGATGTTTCTACCTTCTCTTGGTGTGAACACTGCATAAAATGTGCAAAATGTCAAAAACACTGACCACATATTCATGTAAACATCTTTACTGGACGCAGTAGGGCTAAAGCCTGGAGAATGAAGAGGTGGACACACAGTGAGGAGGAAACACAGGGAGCAGGGTAACAACATGGGAGCTATGGGACATTCATGGAGCACAAGCTGGTTCATCCTACCATGTGTGCGTCATTCTTGGCTGTGAAAGGGGGCAGCTCTATCTCAGAGGCAGAAGCAGCAGGGATCGCCTCATCAGGAGGCAGGAAACCTCTCCTGTCAATCAAACTGGAAATAAAAAAGAAAACAAAATGGTTTTATGATGCACTGTAATATGTACTGAGACTGATGTTTAAGCACTTTCAATAATACTATCTGCTTTCATTTACACAGGAAAATGAAATATTAAAGTCCAAGTCTTGTAATATCGGTACCCACCTTGGGGGCATGGGACCACATAGCGTTGCACAGCAGTTGGTTATAATGCTGTTGTAACTGTACGGATTCCCAGACTCCTCGGCACCTCTTTTACTCGACCAGGAGCCCTTTATCTGCATTGAAAGTAAGTTCAATTATAATAAATTATACATTATATTATACATTAATGGTAGTTATCAATGTTTAATCAGAATGGAAGGCAACCACAGTACTTACATCTTCATTTGTTGTAAGGTTGGAGGCCACTAAGTATGTATGGAAGCCTGATAGGCCCAGAATAGACCAGACAGAGAAGAAGCAAATCACCAACTCCACCACGGTACAAGAGAGTTAAGGACGGTAACATTACCATTATCAAGGATTGCTAATCAAGCACAGCAATTTGTAAAAAGTAAATGAGTATTTCTAATAAACTCTTCTACCAAAACTTAAAATTAACCAAGAAATTTCCTAGACAAAACACATGATCTAATACAGATAAATTAAATGGAGGGGGGGTTCCTCATGAAGTGCAACAGTACAACTATGAACTGTCTCTGCATTTTTGGACATTTTACTGCTACTCAGACCTTGTATAAATATAAACTACTGAAGTACTGAGTGCAGTGAATTATTGTAATCGGGTAAGATGCAAAAAATACTCTGTGACTAAGGGTTTGTAATTTTAAATGAGACGCATATTAAAAATAGTCTATGTATAACTTCTGATTTGAGAGGGATACGCACATATCAACAAGCTAATATAATTTCATGCACATCATGTGCCCACACCCTGTCTGTAAATAACGGATTGAAACACTGTAAAGTCACACTATCTATATTTGTCTAGTCACTGACATCATGTCAGGAGCACATGAGGCAGCAAACACACTACTGAAAAGCAATCTGCCTAAAAGCACTGCTGGACTAAATGCTAACTCTCTGATCCTATTAACTGAGGGCTTAAGACAAGGAGCAGTGGGAAATGCCGTGTCAACAGTGTAACTTGTGTTAGGTCTAAGAGCAGACAGTGCAAACATTAAAAACTTTTATCTAATTAACTGGTTAGTGATAACATTTAGCGTAAACAAAGGATATCTGGCAGGGCTCTCCTGAATGGCTTGGACAAGGCTTTTAACAGCTTGAGAACCTGGTGAAAGAAATGAAAATAAAATCCATGGCTTCATTAGAAAACATAACGACTTATGCACAAATTGAGTCCTAAGTGAGAATACTTACGCAGGGTAATGTGTGTGATGACACAGCCAAATATGAAAGATGTCAGAAAGGACAAAGAGATGATGAAACTGTAGAAAAAGCGGTAATTGCGTTTGCCCACACAGTTTCCCACCCATGGGCAGTGATGATCAAATCGCTCTGAGGATGAAAATACAGGAAATATGTTAGGAAGTAGGAGTTGGAGCTAGTGGGCCTGGCCAAGTGAAAGTGAACATTAGGGTCAATTTATTTTTTTCTTTAAAACAATATTTTTAATTACTCAGTATGAAAGACATAAATCTCTAGTTTCTAAAACTGTGATTATTTCATTTGTACCTGAATTACAAGTGCATATATAACAAAAATGTAAATTCTATGTAAATAAATACAGTGTAAAGTAAGAACAGTAAAAGGAGTAAATACAGCATAAATTCAGAATGTAGGCTAAATAGCAATGTGTAAATAAAATATGTTCAAAATATATGCCTGTGTCTAATCTTATATTTCATAATAATCAAATACTAAAATGATTTTGAATGTTATTTATTGTAAAACTCAGCAGAAAGGTGTGTATCAAATATATTAATGAATATGTCACCAAAGATCAGTATCTTAATAAAATCTTTGATTACTATTCTGGTCCATCACACTGAACAAACACCGTACTGTTACTTTTTTGTATTCTCACACTGTCACCATATATTAATGTCTTTTAAAACTAAAATAAAAATTATATTAGTAAAATTTTGGGATATAATATACTCTCATATATTCAGAAAAGTGTGGTATGCCAAGTATTTGCAGTTTCCTTGAAGAACAGCACTTTTTGGCATTTTTTCCAAACCTTGAATAACTGCTGTATATTTTTCCTCACTCCGTTACTTTGTCAATGATGATAAATTCATGTTTTTATTAAACATTTGGTTATTATTCCTTATGGTATATTAGAGTACTTGCTTAGACCTACAATTTGAGCTATTATGGTTGCTGCAAAATTAATTTTAAAAACAGATATAGAATGACTAGTATTTCTGCACAGTGCTTTCTCACTCTACTTGCTCCGCTAGGCCCTATTACATGAAGAGAAATTACATGAAACTATTTTGATAGTGGAATAATCAGTTATTTTTGATCCATGACAAACTGAAAATTTTTGGGCTGTGAACATTTGACAGCATTATCTTTAAGGAACACTCATCATTTCCTGGCATTCTATAAACCAAACAACAGAAAAATAAGCAATGAATTAATTCAATCAACAATACAAATAATCATTAGTTGCAGAACTTAGAGCTACATATTTTTAATCTAAGGGTTTGTATTCAACAATATATAATTATTCATAAGGACTAAACTTCAATCTGAAAGCCTGAAATCAGGGTAGAGTTCTAAACAAAAAAAAAAAGTTGCTGTTTTGATGTTATTTCAAAGAATCCAAATTAGAAATTAGATCAATAACACACTCATACTTAATTACTATAATAGTTTTTCTATCAAATTCAATATTGCCTCTTCCAAATAACAGGACAAATCTAACAGTGTGAGGACAACACTCAACTCACACTGCAATCAACTGTGTTCTACATCACTGAATAAAAATCTACTAATTTAATGGGCAACCAAAAGGGCTCGAAGATACATGAAAAAGGTAACTTTCTTGCATTTTTACATAACTATGATTGTTTTGCCAAATACAGTATTTTGTATTAATTCAGCTAAAATTTGGGCTATTAAACAACATGAGGTCTGTCCTATAGTGTTTTGGGAAAATACAATGCAACCTCTTACACGAAAGCGAATGAATGGAGGCTCTTGAACCAATCATAGTAAATACTTCTCTTGGCAAATGCTATTAAAGTTGTTAAAATAAATTAGTGCTGGAGGAATAAGTAGGAATGCGGCCAGATACTTACCTACACAGTTGTCACACAGACTGCAGTGAGAGGTCCGAGGAGGGCGGAACATTTTACAAGTGAAGCAATATTTGAGCTTCACCACCTGCTGGTTGATGAGGATCTCCTTGGTCCGAGGAGGGGGCCGATACGTGGAGGATCCTGAGGTATCTTAAAATAGAGAAGCACAGAGAAATAAACATGCTGGGTGTTGCACATGTGATCAAAACAGTACAACCAAGAGGCAATTAATGATGAATTAAAGGATAAGGCAACTGTTTGGCCTTTTTTGGTCTTTTAACACTGGTAAAAAAAAAAGTAAGCTGCTTAGGTCTTGGTCTGCACTTCAATGCCACATGTCCCTCTGAGAAGGCCCATATGGCAAAGCTGTTTTACCCCATCTGTCCCAGATTGAGTGTGCAGTTCCAGGATATTCCTTACCTATCTGCTTCTCAATATCTGCTGCTTCATCTGGAGTAGCCCTGGGTAGGATTCCAGGGTCAGTAAAGCTTGTTCTCAGCAAGGAGATCACCACAAACACAAAAAGCACCCCGCCGATCACAGGTATAAAGACGGTCAAATGCTCCACCAAGAACGGGCAACTGTTAGGAAAAGAAGTGTGTTTTTAATATATACTTAGACAGGGAAATGAGCTATACATGTACATTAGTAATATGCAAGTTGCTAAAAGGGATCTGAGAAGGTAAACACACAAAAGGACACAACTACTCACTCGAATGCAAAGAAAAGGCCACAAGTGACAACGATAAGGCCCAGTGTCAAAGGAAGGACACCGCTCTGTCTGGCCAGGATGATCCGTCCATCGCAGAAAAACCGGTTCTTTCCAGGGAACACTTCCCATTTCCTTCGCAGTCGCTGCGCTTTAGTTTCGGTGTGATTCTGTGCGGAGGAGGGCGACACCGACAGCGCCCGTGGGTCGATCTGCTGGTACTCACAGTTCTTCATCATGTAAACAGTTTCCACACCGCGCGGAGGTAGAATAGAGGCGAACACTTTACTCTATATTTTCGCCGCGTTTTCCAGAGATGATAACCTCAACATTTAGTCATTGTGTGAGCGGACTTACGTCGCCTGTTCGGGTTCAGTTCCCCATCCTGAATGCTAACGCTAGCTAGCTAACGAAACAGCAAAGGCATTCTTCTTCGTAGTCACGTTTAACAAGCCACTGCAGCCCCCGCGTTGACGTAACGTTAACTACCATCTTTGGCAGTTAAATCAATCTTGCGTGTAAATTCTACTCTTCATTTTTTCATAAGTATTCCCATTTTACAACAAGACGACTGAGGAGTGTCGGCTGAGGCTACTTGCGGCTGTTCACATTTCCTTTTTCTTTTACTGTACCGTTGGCCAACCCACGTCACGAAGCTAAGGTTGACGTAAAGGGCTCGAAGCTGATCTCTAAAAGCTCTGCATGTACAGGCATACGTCATCTCCGTGCGACTATGGTTTATAGATCTGTGGTGACCACCAGCGGCGCAAATATAATCTGTTTTAATTACTACAGTGTACTGTATTTGGAAAAGCTTTCTGAAATAGTATCTTCCCAAATTTATTAGCTAGCTACAAATGTATTCATTCATAATTGTCGCATTTTTCAACCGTTTATTGAGCTTTTGATAATGTTAGATCAGGTTGAAGACTCAAGTGTATGTTCCAAAATTCACGCTGTTTGGACCAAATTCCAAGGAGTTATTAGAAAAGATAGGTTTTACAGTTTTTGCAATTTTGCGGGTAAAAAAAAGTGGTGGGAAAAAAGGTGGAAATGGGCGTGGCCTAGCCCATGTGATTCAGTACTATTCAGAGAATCTGTGGATATGAGGTTTTTGAATGTGCGACATATGGTTTGAGAGTTATAGACTGAAACGCATTGTCCTTGTTTATAACGCCACCTAGTGGAATACAGCAAAAGTCAGACCACATCAATAATAATTGGGCTAAGTTGAACATTTTGTATATTTCCGATTTTTGTTCCGATGTATCGTTTGGGAATGCTAGCCATTTGAAAATGGCCCCATTCATTCCAGATGGACATTTTTGAGTGGTTTTTCGCATTTTTTTTACGAAATCTGTACATCCGATCGCTAAGAAAAGTCACAGCACACTATTCCCATGCAGGCCGCAGATTTTTGCATCACAATTTTTGTTGTATTTCCAACGGTGTGGGCTGCATTTTTTCCCCAAAGTTTTTGTATAAGTCAGAACGAACTATAGTCCCCTATGCTGTGCATTACATGCAAGCACACGGGGAATTAATCCCAAAGAAGGAAAAAAGCACATTAGATTCAGTGAACCAGGGATGCTACTTTCCAAATTAGAGGACAGAGGCCAATTAATAAATAAATAATATTCAGGTAAAATAAACATTCAACTCTTGAAAATATTTATCTTCAATTTAACTGTTTTTTTGTATTAATTTTCTAACCAAATTAAACTTGGTACAAGGCCCATATGATAAATTACATATTTTACTGCATTTAATACAGTCTGATTGTTAGTGTTAGATTTTGTTTACATTGGAAAAAAGGTAAAAAAAAATAAAATAAAATAAAAATCACAATGCAGATTCAATACATTTCTTTGACTTCGAAAATAGCCCGCTCATGTTGAATATCCTTGCATTACACTCTTTTTGAATCATA
This sequence comes from Ostorhinchus cyanosoma, assembly GCA_029814465.1. NCBI lineage: Eukaryota > Metazoa > Chordata > Actinopteri > Kurtiformes > Apogonidae > Ostorhinchus > Ostorhinchus cyanosoma. The sequence continues at coordinate 14,419,254 of JAPTYQ010000009.1, forward strand.
GGGGTAGTTTCAGTTAAATTCCACATTAGTCTAAATCTTAATTTTACATACTCCCAAAAAATATGTACAAATAACTATATATGTATAGACCTAAGGTATTTGTTTTAACAATAATGACAAAGTATTATCTTTAGTTGACAATGAAAAACTGAAAATAAAGACAGCTTTAAAGATGACCTCTACATCAACAAAATCTTTATTTTTGGCATTCGCAACCAGGATTTTCAAACAATATTGGAATAATTCTCCAAACATGCAGTGCAATATTATACAGAAAAAAAACTTGTATAAAAATTCTTAATGCAAAACTACCATAGCCGTTACTAAATGGACAACCTAATAGTGAATAAGTCTCGACAAATATGTGCAAATAAAATTGTTGTCCATTGCATGAATAAAGTGGTTTGTTCTAATGGTGTTCTACACAGGACTGGAAGTCATAGCTACAATAGACACAGCATTTCCCAAACTGTGTAAATAAATTAAATTTGTCCTCCCCATTTACCCAGCAAAGCAAAGTGGCACTGATAAAATTGTTGACATGTGAGCAACTTTCCTGACATTCTGTTGAATGTTATTGCAATGAACAATTAAATATTTACTGGATTAAAGAAACAGTGAAGCAGCTTCATATAACAAAACCCTTAAAATAAAATTACAGAATCCAGTGCTTTGTAGGTATTGCAGTTAAAGCTCAGCGCAGTGTCTTAAGTCAAGTCCATGGTAAGAAGTTACAATGCAGTACCAAGCCCAGTACCCAGTATGACAGGAAATATCCCAAGATACTTTGTGTAATAGAAGAACAGGTTCTGAAGTGTGGAAGCAGGGCTATGATGGGGTTTTGGGGAGTGTGCTTGCATCCATTTCGGGAGTGGGTCTGCAGCTGTACATTAGGAGTTGATGTTTTCCTTCGATGAAGAAGTGGCTCATTGAGGAGCAGGAGGTGGGCACTGATCCAGAAGGGCACGGGAGACGAGGAGGCCATGAATCTGGTCAGAACCTGGAAACGCAGGTAAGGACGAAAATGAGTGGAAATTAACAAATGTTCCACACATATATAATGTGTACAGATACATGAGGGCTGACTGATAAGTTCATAGGCTGAGGCAGGAGATGGGTTACACTGCTCTTGTTACATTTATACAGTTTAACATTGTGGATGATGATGCAAATATTTGAAGTGAATAGCTTTTGTGGTGCTTCAGCTTCAGAATCGCCATTTGCCAAGAAAATTAACATTGTACCCATTGACTAAAGCTATTACTTGACTTTAATAGATCATTAAATTACACAATGTGTTCACAAGCTGGGTATGTCAGAGGGACACATCCATGCATTTATTACAATGAACTCTGAATCACAGATGTCTCTGTATAAACTCCAATGGGGTCTATTGACCAACAACAAAAGTTATTAAGTCCATCTGTCTGCATGTTGAACTGGATCTGAATGGAACAATGAAGACCACAAATCTATCAATCGCATTCCGTATTTCACAACATAATACCTCTAATTTTGTCAAGATCTGTCATTAATTTCCTTAGTTGTAGGGTTTTACCCACTGAAGTGTATATCAATTGTTGTGAACATTGCCGATTTTATTGTGGTGCTTCAGTAACTTGGATTTAACATGAATATAGACAACTGCAAATAGTACAAACAGTCGTATTACTTACCTGCACATGCATGCACAATGTCCCAAACACCAGGAGGACCGTGGAATGAACAACATACACAAATACCCTGGGGTTAAAAAATCCTGGTGTAGGTTTGTCCAGCCCTTTATTTGCACTTGTCTCCCAAAGTCCGAGTCTAAGACATAGTTCTGGATTAGCTTGAAAATAGGCATACACTGCCATTATGCCAAGGGTCGCCATAGGTAGAGCCAAAACAAAGTTTGGTATCTGCTTCAGCTCGAAGTAGCGGAGGAAGCCAACATCCCAGTATACGTCCTGGATGTGAGAATAAAGCAGGGGCAGGGGTCTCATGCACCAGAGTGGCGGTGGACCGTTTTCATCAGGGACCCGGTAGCCCTTCCTTTCAGCCAGTGATAGGAGAGCGGGAGGAATACGCTCCAAGGAGACAGACGGTGTACAAAACGTCCTATACCCGTAGTACTGGAAGGCGATGAAAGGAAGGGCAATAATTGCAGTGCCTAGGAGAGAGGTAAGCAACAAACGAATAACAACCCAAATGTAGTGGAAGGCTTTACTGTGGCCTCTTGTTGTTGTGCGGTATACACGAATCTGGGAAATGGCGTGCAAAGATGGAAGATACAGTAGGAATCCTATATTAACAAGTCCATTGGATCGTGCTGCAGTGGCTATACAGAGGGCCAAGCAGGCTCGCAGAGTGAATCCCTTCTCCAACAGGTACAGGCCACCAAATGTGAGGGCAGCAAACAGGCTCTCTGAGTAGCCTGCAGTCATAAAAACATTGGCAGGTGTGATGCAGTAGAGCAGGCTGGAGAGTAGAGCGAGACGCCTGTCCTGCAGAACAGTTCTACTAAGAGCATGCAAAGCAACCACACTCAGTAGGAAGAGGGCACTGTTTCCCAGAGCGATGGTTACAAGCAGACGACCCCGCACCGTCAGCCAGCTGCTGAGGGGCCACAGGAGGGTCTCTGCCAGGCCACGGAGGACGACAGGGAAGAGGGGGAAAAAAGCAAAGTTGTGCTCATATAGGTATCCTCTTTCAGCAATGAAGAGGAAATGTTCTGCATCCCAGTGAGAGAGGCCTCCCAGCAGCCACTCCACCGCAGAGTCCAAGTACAGGGGCTCCTCTGTCCGAGGGGGCCTGAACGCATCAGCTTCATGGTCAGGAATGGCAGCATTAAACACAGCCTAAGGAGAAATATATGACAACATTAAACACAGGACTTCATATCTGCTATATTTGTCTGACAGCTTTAGGTACTTTTAGTGAAAACTACAAATCTCCAATTTGTTTGATGTTGAGAAAGTTAGACAATTCATCATCACTTAAGGATGTGTTCTTACACTGGTTGAGAAATTAACTCTTGACAACCTTCTTGGATTAACTGGACTCCACTTTGGCACAAAGCTCCAAACAGACCTTGTTTACTAAGCTCATGAAGGGCTGAGGTTTTAAAGGAAACCTATGGTTTTCAAAGGACAGCAACCCTGCAAACATATGATCTTCTAGAATATACAGACTGGCCAAGCCATAACAGATGAACAGCCTTACTACATTTTTGTTTGTCCTTTCACAGCTAGTTATGGTAGACGATGAATAATACCTCATTTTGGGGAAATAATGAGCACTTTTAGATGTGGGATTGAAAAAAATGTTTTAACCTAATTTCCTGCTTAAAAATAGTAAAAACCCCTCAGTAAAGGACGGACAGAAAATTAACATCTGTTTTTGACTAATTTATAAAACCTGCCTTAAAGTGTGGTTCCAATTTTCATAAAACTGTGAAATCTTCACTGTTGGTTGTCTAGGGTGTCTATTTTGTAAAACAGTAAACAGTTTGTATTTTTGCAATATATAAGAACATAAAATAGAAAGAGAGAAAGCTAAGTGTTTTGGTAACGGATGGACAAGTGAGAATAATTACAGGTTTCAATGGTTTATTCAGCATATTTATTAGTACCATATATACATTGCCTATATAATATCTACAGTCAAATACCTTAATAAACTAATTTACTACATTCTAACATATATTTATCTCAGTTTATTAGATATGTGCAACCACTGTAAAAGAGTAGCAAAAGGTTTTTAAATTGACATTACAACTGATCATAAGTATAATATAGGTTCAATAGAAGAGAATCAAAGTTTTGCTTTGAATTGCACTGATGAACAAAGACTCCAAACATAAATTTATGTTGAATATGGCACCTTAGTATTTTAAAAACATTTTTCTAAAAAAAAATAAAAGTTGTGCTGGACACTAGAAGTAATGTACTTTCAAAAATATGTCTTCAAAAGGTGATTTTAAATTGATAAATATAAATAAATTGATTCAAATTTTTATCTAGATGTTGACCTTCCCTTGGTCAGCTCTGTTTAGTTGTAGCTTTACACAATTATACAAGTATTACAAACAGTTATTACAATCAATAATTCCTTAATAAATACATTTTGTAATAGGAAACCCCAGAAGCAGTCCTCAGTTTATAAATGGGGGCCCTTAAAAATGTAATAATAGACATACTTTACATTATAATCTTTAAGACATCAAATGTTCTATTTAACTCCAAAAACATAAAATAATTGCCTGATTCGTTTCCTTTTCCTAAGCTCTATTGTAATCAACATATTCCAATATTCTCAGATAATTTAAGGGTAAGAGAAGTAAAGAGTTTACATGATTTGTATATCAACCATGCAGGGTTTTGAGTCAGCCATATTTTTGAAGTAGCTGTTTGTTTATGTTTACTTTTTTTTTGGTTTTGGTTCATTAGGCCTTGTGGGATTACACTAAGCATAAAGCAGCAACAATTTTTGCTTAAAACGCTTTTTAAATATATTAAAAGAAGGATTTTTTTATTTATTTATTTTTAGAGAATTTTCAATCTCTTAAACATCTACAGAAGTAAAAGGCAATAGTAACATTAATTAAAAAAAAAAAAAAAAAAAACACTGGCAAGGACTGTTTTAAACCACCCAGTGCATTTATGTGGTGGTACATATTTTGTGCATGCAGGACTTGTATACTTGTATTTGTAGTGGCAGTATTTTCACAGTGCTTATTCAGGGATGTGCAGAGTTGTTCCACCACTGGAGATTTGTTGTATGAGTAACAAATCACCCAGGCGTAACCTTAATTTGTGTGTCCCCTTCTTACCACTGAGTCCCCTGAGGAGCCCGCATTAGCTACCACACAGAAACACATTACAGCCAAGGTGACTCAAACATCTGGGAATATGAAGGCTGGAACTTCAGCAAGGGTAATGAGCCGGATGTCAGATGCACAACATAGTGTCTCACCTGCAAAAACAGCGAAAGGCCCCTCGTAACTGCGGCAAACTCCAGGACAGCTCTGACATCCATGGTTATTGATTTGATGGACCAAATCTGGAAAAGCCGGTTGTAACAGGCCCGATCATTCCGTCTGCCACAAGACAGTAAATACTGCGCTCGTCACGTTTTCTACTAAACATAGCTATCTGAGGTTTATTTGGCAAATTAAAGACTCTACCGGTGTTCACGCCTACGGGGTTTTGTCGAGAAAAGGTGAGGCTAAGGTTTAACATTAACGTTGATGGTTAACTGAGCGTTTGTTTTCCAGCAGGTGTGATCTTTGTGTCTCGTATCCTCATCCTACTGCAGGGAGCTGGCTCCTTTGAATGGCACTTTCACTTCCGGTGTGACCACAGACAAGTTCAAAATAAAAGCTCCGTCATGCGCATTACAAAATAATCTATTATTACATTATTGTTAATTACACATATTAGAATTACATTATTGTTCTGCATACTGATTTTAAAGTGAGAATATGACAAGTGTACTTTTGTACATGTACTTTTATAATTTTGTGTGTAATCAAATCTTAATGTATTTCTTATTTCACTAGTCTTGAAATTGTATTTAAAATTTTAACTAATGTGAAGCACTTTGGGCTACAATTTTTCATGAAATGTGCTATACAAATAGTTTATTATTAACGATAAATACGCCGTTAAACCACACTTCCTGTTATGTTTAATGTATTTGCTCAGGTGTGGTATTTGCATACAAATAAAATACATAATTTACACCACTCTGGGTTTCTAGGGAACAGGTCAGTCGATGCAGAATATTTTGTGATTTGTAGTCACTCTCTACTTAGGTTGTGTTATGTTGTATAACATTTGAGCTGCCAAGTATGATGCCTTTTTTTCTCCAGCAGGTGGAGCTCCACACCATCTAATGGAAGGTGTTGGAAGCTTTTCTCATATGCAGTCTATGAGCTCATGCAGTAGGCTGCATTTCATTTTCAAGAATTAAATCCTTAAAAAAAAAAAAATTATACCTATAATTATTCACCTCATCTTGTAAAATGTTGTACTAGTATAAACCAAGATCAGTATTAATGATCAAACTGAAGTGACTTGACATAAACTAAGACTAATCCGTTTGTCACACCATTCCGTCACCCATTCAAGTTAGAAATAAAAGTTCATTTGCTTTTGATGCTGTTTTATAGTTAAAAGGTCTTAAACTTGCAAAATAGTGACTTTTACAGAAGAACGAAACCATCAAACAGCTTACGAAGATTTAATGTACATTTATTCTTACCACGTGGAACATATAGTATAAAGATTTCATACTGAATAAATGATATTCATTGAGCCAAAAAAGGGAAAGGGAGGAATTTACATGTTGTCTTAGCTACATTGTCTGAAATACAAATATGCAGAATCCATGACTGGAGAAAAATTGTCAAATGTGTACTTCATCTAGTTTATTTTTGTTGTACCAGGAGATAACAGGTTTGAGCCGTGTCTGCCATACTACGGAGCTGTGGTGAGACCAGAGGAGTGGGTCTAATCAGTGGGGACTGGAGGTAACGGATCAAACTCATGTCAGCATCCATCCCTCACCAGTAACAAGTGTGAGAATAGTGACACAGACAGAGACAGACACAAAGGAAGTGTAATGTACAACATTATATATACACCACAGCAAAGCTGTATTTGAAGTTGAAAACCAGTCCTAAGAGGTGATTTCTTTTCATAAGGGTATTCATACAATCAAGGGATAAGAGGAGGTAAGGGTGTTGTAGGTTCTCGATACTTTGGGGAAGAAAGCCATTTTCTGTTTAACACCAAACTAAAATGACCTCAAAACTCTAGAAGAGCTGCATCATCAGCTTCTGTGTGAAACGTGTTACAGAATGCTTACACTCAAGAGCAGTACGGTACAGAAAATGTCCTACAATCTACTGCACACTGCACAGGCCTCCCCGGTGAAGATGTCTATTGACAGCATTTTATGTCAACTGTCGGGCTGACTGGTGAGAATCCAACTACAGCAACTATAACCAGTAGGCCACTTGTCAGTCTGCTTCACCTCTGAACATCAACCAGTTACAGACTCATTGTACCCTTGAGGGGAGAGCTAGGGCACACTGCGTCTCCCAAACTCACTGTAAACGAGACAGCAACTTTGGTTACAGTTTTTGTTTTTCAGCTATTTATTTATTTATTCATTTATTTATCTGTATTAAAAAGTACTTTTCCCCCAAGTGTAGAATAGTCTCCCCACTATAGTGCTCTGCATCCGGTTGGCATTCTTGTTGCAAGTAGTGTCACTTCTTGGGCATTTCTCTGGGTTGTAATCCACCACAGCTCTGCGATTACCCTCCTCCAGCAAGGGCAGCCTGGGGAGGGCTCAGAGTATGGAATCTGAAGGTTTTTCATAAATTAAAAGACAGTTGCTTTCCTTGCCCTGTTACACACTCAAGCCAGGTTACCAGGGAAGAGAGGATGGGGATAAAACCCCCAAAAAGTGGAGCCACGGCTCCCTACAGCTGTCATGACTGGCCGATCAAAAAGAGTACATCACAGATAACATGAGAAACCAGAGAGTTCATTAGAGGGGACACTGAAAGGTCAAGGAGTCGGGACTCATGTAGTGTGAACTCTGAGTGGTTCTCCTCCACCTTGGCTAAGGCGTGCAGAGCCCGGGCAGCTCGTCGCATCATGTCCGGGCTTGTGGGCTCGAAGTGCATCCCCTGTAGGTGTAGTAGAGAGCTCTGGCTCTGCTGAAGCTGTGTGGCTGCCAGGCTATCCTCCAGGAAGCCCAGCAAGTTGCCCACACTGCCCTTCTGAACAGCAATTGCTCGTGCTGCTAGAGTATCACCCTGGGCCAAGTTTGCCAATAAGACCACAGCCATCTCCCTGCAGACTGCTACTTTCCGATCTCCAATTAGCCGTACCAGGTTCCCATATAGCTTCTCCAGTCGACTAAATGGTGGAGTGGCCAAGATGAGGTCCACGTTGTTGTCTTGGATGCTGAGTTTGCTTAGCGTCTCCAGGACCAGTCTCTGAGGTGACAATGCGCTGTGGTGGCCCATTGTGGGGAATGGGTCCTGAGCCTCTGCTGAGGGGCAGACAGCCCAATGGAGAAGACCATCCAAGATAGGCAAACAGATGCTCTCTGGGTAGATGGACAGGTCCAGTTGGCCTGAGATGTTCGCAAGAGTGACCAGTGTGTTCTCCCTCAGAAGCTCCAAGCAGTCCCACCACCATTCATCCCTTTGGCCCATTCCCTCGTCTGAATCCTCATCTTTTTCATAGGTGAGTGGTGCCTGTTTGCGCTCAGGGTGCCTGTGATGGAGCAGGATCAGACGTCCCAGTAGCAGTAGTAGCCCTGGATGTTTGGACATCTCATGGTCATTGCCTGGAACAAAGGAAAGGCTGCGGACAATATTGGAGATACAAATGCAGCGCCGGGCCAATGAATCCTGCCAATTTGCAAGTGCTATGAGTGGCCCTTCATCTTTACTATGAGGCTCATCCTCCAGGATGGTACCACTTTGCTGTGCCCGGTGGGGTAACCCACTACCCAAGAAAGGATTGGGTCTATTATTCTCCTGGTGACCTTTAGTGAGTTTTTCAACCAACTTGGCCACAGAATCCATTTTTTTCTCCTCCTCTGTATTGAGTGGGCTGTTGGTCTTCTCTGAACCGATCTCTTTCTCTATCTGTTTTGGCCTCTCTTCTTCTTCCTGATGCTTTGCCTTCTCTTCTGTTGGCAGACAGTTTTCCCTTATCTCCTCTTCCGGGAGTCGTCTCCTCAGCAAAACTGGGGGCACAGGTATTCTTTCTCGTGGTTCCAAGAAGTCTTTTCGTGGTTCAAAGTGGGTCTGGATGTGTTCTGTTGAGTCTCCACCTCCAGCACTCCAATGAAGTAACCCACTGTCAAACTCTTGCAATTTGCCATGATTATTAGATTGCCCAGCTACAAATGGGTCTTTCTTTCGTACCACCTTTAGGGGAAACTTGTCAAATTTGCTGGCCTGTCTGGGTCTCTCATTGGCAGGTAAAGATTGGGGTAAGCTCGTCTGTTCAGAGGAAGAACCTTTACTCTTCCTGTCCTCATCTTCTACTTTCTCCTCTCGAGAGTCGGAGCATTGCTCTTGGTCTTTCTCCTCTTTCACACGATCTGGACCCTCCGTTTCCTCCTCTTCTTCATCATCCTCATCTTCCTCCTGCTCCATGTCCTCAGCCCGTGGTTCCTCTTCTTCTGTGCTGTCTGAGTCTCGTTTCAAGGCATCAGGATCAAGTAGTGTCCTCTGGCCAGGGTCTCCCACTTCATACTCCCGAAGAATGCCAAAGATTTCAATGAGGCAGCGTCTGAAATACTCAACCACCAGCTCTAGTAGACCAGGTAACTGAGGAAACATAAATACAAAATATTACTACACATGAGCACTGTGTACTGCACACTTCCAGAGAAAATGAACAAAACATTTGCTCAGTGTATTTTTCCAGTTAGCCCCACCGATTTAGAATACCTTGGCAACAGAAATGAAAACATTTTGTGTTTTTTAAAGCTTTCAAGGCCAGGGCAAAACTATTTCTTAAACAAAGCTAAATCTCTGAACAATGAAATACCTCAAGGTATTCCTGTTGTTAATTTTCAAATACCCATTGTTCAGTTATATTCTTTTGTACAAGGTGGTTGTCTACATTTTAGTGTTAGTCTTCTAAAATGTATTAGATAGAATTTGCCTGATCTGTGCTAGTTGTACTTTTACTCTTGATGCTTGTGGTAGCACCGTTTCTTAAAAGCCTAACCAAAGACATGGTCTGCAAATTAGCTATGCTAAAAGTACTATACATGTTGCATTTATTTAAGTTTATTACATGGGTATGTTTATTTCTCCACTGCGTTCAGTCAAGAATAACATTCTAAGATCTGTTCTATCTGTATCAAGGCTTATTCAATAAGTACATTATACGTTACGCAACAATGAAACAAAAGAAAATAAAAATAAACAATTACAAGGACATGAAGTTTAGTCTCACCGTGTTGAGGTCAAAAGTGGTGATACTGCCATCATCATACAGGAGAATGTTGATGGTGTCTAAGGCCCATGTACTCTCAGCTAGTAGACCAGATTTTAATGACATCATAACTCTCCAGGCCTCTGGGGTTCCTAGAAGTTACAAGAAGACACAAAAACACTATTTTTTAACAAGAACAACCCAAAAGTTAATTATTAATCTACTCAAACTGTCTCTCACAAACATGTTCAATAACAAATTCCTTTTCAAATGTCTAGCTTATGGTCATACCGATGTCTTTCATGGTGAGTCTCCGCCGTGGTTTCAAGACAGGATGGGTAGCTTCTATAGAGCCTGGGGGAAAAGGCATGTCTCTCCGTATTAAAGGCGACTGCACTGGAGGGGGCACTATGTGAGACGCAGGCACTGGAGGGCCAGCTTTCTGCATCTTCATTACTCCGTGCATATAGGGAGATTTACTTGGTGATGTCCTGCTCTCCAAGGGGCGGGGCATGGAGGCGGGGCTAGACACCTGTGGAATGTGGTTCTGCACTCCCTGAGGGGGCTGGTAGTTGGACTGTACGGAACGAGGCATAGGCTGGCCAGGCCCTCCTGGACCGTAGGGAGGCTGTCGTGGACCCATCTGTCCTCCCCACTGGCCGTCATGATTCATGCGTTGTTCTGACGGCATCATCTCCTCTGACCGGTTCATCCCGGGGTAAGTGTGACCCTGCGGTGGACCCCCAGGACCACCCTGCCGGCTGGGGTAGTTCTGATAGTTCATGTCTCGCGGTCCCTGCCACATGCCTCCTTGAGGACCCTCAGGGCCTGACTGCATCATCTGAGGGGGCATATTGGGCTGAGCATTTGGCCCTGTTGCTCCCTGCATACGTTCGCGACCAAAGGGAAAGGGAAACTGATTGCCTGGACCAGGTGGACGGCGATCAGAGCCAGGGAAAGGCCCACTGCCACCGTACTGATTGTACGACTCCTGCTGTCCTGAAGAGGGTGCAGAGGAGCCTCCTTGCTGTTGCTGCTGTTGCTGTGGTGGCTGTTGTCCACCGGGGAAGGGCGTATTGTACTCTGCTTCATGACGCTTTGCTGGAGGGTAACCGCCTTCCACAGGACGCTTGTAACTCTACAAATATACAGAAAGAAATTATTTAACATTTTATTAAGAATTACAAGAATTCATAACATTTTCTACTTATCTAAAACAAGACATCTGTAAGTCAGAGCAAAAATAAAAACTGAAATAGTAGAATGACTATGACATTGCCAGATTCCACTGTATTTAGAATACAGCAGACAACTGTTTCATGTAGATTAATTTACCTGTTGTTGTTGTGGATACATTCCTGGCTGCTGATTTGGGTAAGAGCCAGTAGGGGGCGTTCCCTGTCCAGGATACTGATTACCATAGGAATCATGCCTGCAAACATCATGCCTCATCAGTTTGACCACTTAAGTATTATGAATGTCTCATTCATTTAAATCGCAAATAATTGTTACACATATACCTTAGACACACAATCAACACTGTGGCTTAGTAATAATTAATTGAGTAATAATGTGATTTCTATGCAAACTTCACCACAGCCACTATAACAGTTTTCAACTACTGTTGTGAAGCTGTGAATATAGATTGAGCGTGAAATAATTATTTGAAATTCAAGAATGGCAACACAAAGCATTCCGTATGTGACCACGTAACTGAGCCACATCAATCCATCAATATCAGAGTGACAAATTAATTAACTAGTGCAGTTTTGTATTCACATCTTCATTCAAGCATTCAATTTCTGAGGATTTTTAAGATCAGATATTTCAAATAAATGTTCCTATATTACAAAGGAATCATCAAGACTAAGATTCCCAATAACAAAAAAATGTTCTTTATCAGATGTGCAGTTTCCAGTGACAGCAGATTAAACCTCAGGAACCTTGCAAAGTGAACTGACCGTGGCTGCTGTGGTGGGAAGCGATTTGGCGAATACATCCCCGTGTCGGCATTGGCAGGCATCATAGGGTTTGGCTGAGGAGCACCGGATCCCATATTGCCCTCTGGGCCCATTCCTTGCTCCGATCTGGAAAATCAGGAAAAAACAGAGATATATTTATAATTTGTTGCAAACATAGAAATTAAACTTGTGCTAGGACAAAAACGAGTTCACAACTTTCATAGGAATACTAGAGTGGAAAACTGATGAGAGATTTTTTCAGTGTAATAAACATCTGGTCAATGAGCCCTATCCCATGATTTTAAATACACAACAGAACTCCCGAAGACATGACTTAAACAAAAATATGTATCAGTTCAAGCATATTTAGCTTCTGAAAACTGACACCATGCATTTGATTACTGTTTCATCACAAAACCTTGGCATTACATATTATAAATACCCTTCAGTAGATGTAAATAAGCAGCACTGATTATATTAGGAGTTGAATCAATTTCTGAAGTGTTTTATGTAGAAACATGGGTTTGTACCATTTGTAGAAGTGTTAAGTGACTTTGGAAATCCCTCTTACCTCCTGTCATAGCCTGGTCCATAAGGATACTGCTGTCTGGGCCCCATTGGCATCGAGCCCATGGCCCCCGGCGGTCCTCTGTTGAATGGAGGCTGCTGCTGTGGCTGTGGTTGTTGTTGTGGTTGCTGCTGCTGCTGGTCACCAACTCCACTGTTTGGGCCCTGATTAGCTGGTAGAAACTGTTCCCCAACTGAAAATGCATGGAGAATTAACCTCATAAGCAATAATATGAACACACTGTGACTCAAATTATTATTTAGTGGTGAGTAAAGATAAGGGATTCAGCTGCTGTTCACCTTTGCGCATGTTACTGAAGGGGTCCTTGTTGGGTTCATAACTTCCCATGCGCCCTTGCATGTCTGGGGTATTCATGCCAGACTGATAGGCAGAGTTGGGGGTCATGTTCCTCCGAGGGAAAGCGGGGTCATTACCTTCAGAAAAGGGGTCTTGCAAGTTAACACTGCTCCTAGAACAGAAGCGAAGGCAAGGGGGAGGGGTGGATATTAAGAGACAAGAAGGAAAGGTGGCAGAAAAATAGGCAAAAAGAAATTAGTTTCTGTTATATTTTTTCAAAACTAAATCAAATGTTAAATCACTACTGGTTAAGCTTGAATAGATGAGACTCACCTGGCCCCAGGGGGCATTGGGGGGATCTGTGAGTGAGGAGTGGAGGCTGGGGTGGGAGGTTTTAGGTCTCCCCCTTCAGCCATGGAGCTGCTGGTGGACTGGGGTGTCTGAGGACCCTGCAGAGACCCTGACCCAGCTGTGGAGCAGAGGGACGCTTCAGTGAAATAAAGAGAGGAGCAGACAAATACGGGAAAAGATTTTAATGACAGTCAAGACAAACAAGGAAAAGTTATGCATTTTCTGTTGTGTATGAATTGGAGCAGAATATTTCAACTTACAGCAGGTGTGAGACACTAACCTGGAGAGGGTGGCTGGACTTTAGCAGCTTGATTCTTTTTGTTGTCTGTAAAAATCTCAGGAGGGGGGTCCTCACCACGCTCAATTTTGCACTCAAAGGCATAAAGACACTGTATGTACTGTTTCTTCAAAGAACTGGCAGCACTGCTGGATGTGCCCACATTCAGGGAAGTAGCCAGATCACGCCATTTCTTATTCTTATTGACCTGAAGACAGCATGTAAGTGCATTTCATGAAACAAGTTTAACATGGAATTCAAAAGAAGGCTACATTGAACGTTGTATTCACCTGTGTCATGCCTCCAATCTCCTTGACTGACATATACAGCCGAAAGAGGTCAAGTGGTTTGCGTCCTACAGCTGGGAGGTTGGTCATGCCCATGGCTTTCTCTTCAATGAAGGCCAAATAACGGTCCACCCACATCTTCCTGTCTGGCTCTGGTCCTAACTCATACAGCCGTGTTATCTTTTCACTGGTTGTAGTTGAAGAGTTTGACTTCTGTTTCATGCAAGAGAAATGAGGAACAATCTTTAAATAAGCATACTGGACATTGTAGTCATTAAATGAAGACACAGGCATTTTAAATAAAGATAATACAACATAGCAGATAGGCTACCTTTGATTTGGGCTCTGGTTTTGGGGTTACAGTCCCATCCACTTTGTTATTCATTTTATTGTTCATCTCTGGACTTGGGGCCATACCTAGTAATAGTAGAAAAAAGAGAATATGAATTGAAACAAATTTTTCACATTGAAACGAGGCATTGCAACCATGTATGTGCAACTTACCACTTGAATTATTAGCCATGTTTGGCCCCATGGGATAAGGGGATCCACCTTGAGTGTTCATCATTCCAGGCATGTTGTTCATAGGAGGACCATAGGGTGGACCAGAGCTCATCATGCCAGGAGACATGTTGGGATAGCCCGGCATTCTGGATGGAAAATTGGACATAGTAAGAATTTAGTGTACACATTAGTCACGAAGCACTGTGCAGCTATGTAGTTTAATGTGAGAAACTTAATTTACTAAAAGAAGAATCCATGTAAACAAACCTGTTGTGCATGGCGTTAGAGGCGGGGTGCTGCATGACTGCAGGGTCCTGGGGCTTTCTGTTCATGCCTGGAGGAGGACACATCCCTGAGCCTACCTGGGGTGGCATGTTGCCCATGTTTGGAGGCATGTTGGGGCCCATGTTTGGACCCATATTGGGGCCATATGGACGTGCCCCCATTTGATTTGGAGGCATCCTTCCAGGAGGCATGCCAGCATATGGTGGCCCCCCACCTTGTCCTGCCATGGGGTTCATTGGGCCCATACCTGGTCCAGGGTAGTTAGCATTGGGCATATTGCCATATCCAGGTTGTCGTGGATAACCTTAAAATAATACAAAGTTATATTTAAGTTAAAAAAAATCACCAACTATAAGCTGGTTTGTAGGGAAAAAAAATCACTGCAACAGCTAAAACTTTATTTGTATTAAATATAACTGGTAAGTTAAGTTGTTGATTGTAATCTTTTATTATAGACCTATGTGAGGCAGACTTTTCCCCCAGTGTGCTAGCAGTGAAAGCTATGCACCCTGAGCAACAAGCCTTCGTCACAGTCTCAGCTCTACTGACAGGAGGCTCTGCTACGTCAGCTGACTCTCTGCTACACAGCTATAAATAGCCGCAACAGAGTTGGAGGGAGGGACCAGCGATAGCATGGTATTCCTATGAGGCGAGGAGATATATTCCATAAGTTTGTCTAAAGGGAAATATTTGTGAACTGGCAAAACTAAATAAAGCATCCACCATGGAATAAACAAAACTTGAGATCATGAACATTTGCTTATATTGTCCAGTACTTCAATCTTTTCACATCAGTAGAACTTCATTTTAAACTGGGCCATGTAAAAATACACACCTTGGGGGCCATACTGTCCTCCCTGTTGTCCGTAGCCCATTGAATTGTTTTGCTGATATGGACCCATACCAGGATGCATCTGTCCTCCTGAGGACTGGCGTGGTGACAGTGCAGAAGCTGACTGAGGGGAGCCATAGGGGGGCATCTGAGGGTTTCTCTGCATAAAAGCTAATACAGGACACAAGAGACAGTGATGAGCTCAGATACAGCAAACACTCTGTAAATAAAAGGGTAACACTTCGACTGCAGTGTACCTCTGTCCTGGGCCATGGGAGATGGGCTCATTCCAGGGTGTAAGCTCCCATCTGACTGCACACTTGATGGTCTAGGAGGCATCTGGGTACCTGAAAGGTAGAATTCAAGTTAAATTAATGTGAGCTAGAAATAAAAGCAAAGTACTAGTGAAAAAAAAAGTTATTCTCAAATGTGCATGCCTTAAATTCTCCTCAATATAAGCAGAGTTTTGTGCCTCACAGACACGGCTTTAAAAAAGAGAATTACACTGCCAACATAGAAACTAACGTAGTATTGACCTCTTTTTAGACACACAAAGTCAACACTGGTTATAACATCACAAAGTCTAAAATATTTTGAGTAGGTGTACTCTAGTTCCTTGGAAAATAGAAATTATTTACACCTTTTTCTTACACTAAAAAATGAGTTCATTAAATATTGGACACTGAAGAACGGACAAAAACATGTCATGTCCTACTTTAACACACCTTTAAATAAAAAAAAAAAAAACTTTTCATGACAATTTGAGAAATTAATTTACACTTACAAGAAATTCATCACAAATATTGTGATGCTTAGTATTTGATTCCACTTCTGCACAAATAGGCAAGTAAACATGCTGTGTGGCTGGGGAACATCTTTGATGCTACTGTACAGCTGACATAAAGCATGGAATAGCCATAAAAGTAAAACTTTGAAGCAGGGTTAAATTAAACAATGAG
Organism: Ostorhinchus cyanosoma; assembly: GCA_029814465.1. Taxonomy (NCBI): domain Eukaryota; kingdom Metazoa; phylum Chordata; class Actinopteri; order Kurtiformes; family Apogonidae; genus Ostorhinchus; species Ostorhinchus cyanosoma. The sequence goes on from JAPTYQ010000009.1 coordinate 14,435,540, forward strand.
ATATTGAGTATACACTACTGTCTATGTGCTTTCTGATTGAATTATTATTCTTCAGAAATATAAATAAATTCACTGAAGAAGTGGGAATTCAGTTTTTTTCCTTGAACTGCAAAAGCAAAAACAAAAAAGCTATGATGACCAAAAGCAAAAGGCATAATCTGGCACTCAATCAACAAAATAAGTCTACATACATGCATCAATGTCATGGTCTGTTAGTGTCATATGTTTCAATTTAGCATGTGAGTGACTGCCCCACCTGGCATGTTGGCAGGAGACAGTGGCCCTGTGCGAGGTGTGCTAGCACTAGCAGGGGAACCAGCTGGAGATGGTGAAGGCCCTCGGATACCCGGCAGATGGGGAGAGGTGTGAGGGGAGAAGGGAGACTGTGCCGGGTTGCTCTGCTCTCCCTGGCTGCTTGACACACCTGACGTGCTCACACCAGGACTGAGGGCACCCTCTGTACCTGTAGGCAGGTCATCAATAGACCCTGACAGGTCCTGAAAATACATTCCAGAGAGAAGTTACAACAAAAGAAATAATGGGGGAAAGAAATTTGTAATGAATTTAGCAGTTGTGCAATGAGGTTTTCTGTTGTGCTTTCTGACACATCCTGTGTACATTTTTTTACTTTTACACTACTAATCACTACCTACTATAGTGCTGTTATCGTTTACTTTATATAGATACTGTAGTGTTTGTAAGTTGCAGTTCCTTCTGTTGTTTGGATGAAAGTGGCACACATATCTACACACAAACACACGAAGACCCAGAGGCCTTATCTTTTTCAAAGAAAAATGAATTGCACATTAATGCTGGAGTTGTCATGGTTACCAAGGTTTGTAGGACGCAAGCTGAGTCAGCGTTTAGAAGGAGCCTTGCAATGTGATTTCAACACACAATCTGCCTTATATTCATCTCTATTACTACATTTAAATGGCATCTTTTCAACAAGTACCAACCTTAATGCTGTCTAACAACTACTAATGTGCAGCAGTAAGTTATGTCCTTCATCATAAATAGACTGAAACCACAACAGCCAATATAGAAGCAAACAGAAAAATTAAATCCTTTAATTTTAAGTAGTGTCAAGGCTTTTCCACATAATGAATCTTAAATCATAATGGTAAGTAGTTTATCTATAATTTAACAAAAAATATAGTTCAGAGCAGTGCAATGCGAGTTTAAATGCAGACTTGTGTGAAAAAGGCTATTGCTGTTTCAGGAGTAATATAAGGAGGATAACGTACTGGAAGGCTTGAGGGGCGGCCTTGACCGTCATCCGTGCCAGATTTAGGCTGAGTGGATGGAGGGACATTGGACTGAAATGAGTCCTGGGATACTTCCTAAAAGATGGTAAAATATATAATTAAATGCAATGCCAGCAAAACTGGAACCATTACATAGAAAAAGATGATTAAGTCTGATAAAAAAAGATCCCAAACTGAGGGCAGCACCTGCTGCTGTGGAGGAGGAAAGCGCTGATAAGGTGACTGTTGTGCTTGCTGTTGCTGCTGTGGGTTCTGGGGGTATGCTGCAGGCTGGCCCTGTGGGTGTTGGCTGTGTCCCGGTGGCTGCTGTGGAGGCTGAGACTGTGTCTGCTGCGAAGAGGGGGGCTGAGGCCCCTGTGAGGATCCAGGGTAGTTGGACTGGCCTTGTGATCCAGGGGGAGCCTGGGAACTTGGCTGCTGCTGGGTTTGACCAGGAGGACCCTGCTGCTGGGCATAGGGAGACTGGCCAGACTGTGGGGCTGAAGCTTGGGAGTAGGGTGGCTGAGACTGTGATGGCCCTTGGGGTGGGCCTGGCAGTGGCCCCTGTGACTGTGGGGGCATGTGGGGCTGCTGATAGGGTGGTCCTCCTTGTGTGTGAGGGCCAGATGTTGGTGGAGGGTGCGGCTGCCCTGGGTAAGTTGCCTGGCCACCTGGTTGTCCTGGTGGGGGCTGGGAATAGGGGGTTTGTTGCTGGCTCGGGTGAGGAGCCTGGCCAGGCTGGCCGTAATAAGGTGCCTGGCCCTGAGAGCCATAGCCTCCTGGTCCCTGCTGTCCATAGGATCCCATCTAAACCAGGACAGGGAAATAAATCAAACTTTAAAACACCACTAAAGAAAACACTTATACCAACAGGAGACAAAACACGATATTTTTCTAGTTGAATTAGTTTATGTATAGTACCTGGGAACCATACGGCATGCCTCCCATGCCTCCAGGAGTACGTCCCATTGGATATCGTTGGGGGCCTGGAGGACCATAACCCTGGCTGGGGTAACCGGGCCCTTGCTGGGGGCCTGTAGGAGGCCCTTGCTGTGATTGCTGACCATATGGACTGGCTGCTCCGTATGGTTGACCTCTCATCTTTGCCATTGGGTCCATAGGACCAGGTGGCTGGACACAAGAAGAAGACATAAAAATGTATTAAAACAACCCCAGAGCACAAATGTACCAAAACAAAGTGCTACTGTTACAACATTTCTCAAAATCTATATAATGTCTTGCTGCAATGTTCAACTTTCACTTAAGTGCAAGGGTGAAAATAACCATTGGTGAATGAAGAAATTTCCCACGGTCATTACCCTGATTTTTTTCACCTCACTTTGCCATAGTTTCGGAAGTCAACAGAGCTATATATATCTACTTTCGAATGGAGGGCAGTCTGCCCAATCTTAAACATATCCCAGCTGTGCTCCTGTTTTGAGTCTGGTCCAAGTAGCTTTTTTTCCCCCAGAGAAGGCTGTTTGGCTCTGGATGAATGACACCAGAAATGAAGGAAATACTTTCACAACAGCCAGAGAGAGTGAAAAAGTACAAGATCATTTCTCTATAATCCAGTCATTTAGGAGCACATATCTATTCTTCAAATAGCTTCCTCTTCAGCCAACTTCTTTACTGTGCTAGTGAATTACATTTAGAATCAATTCAGTTCCTAATTGTCCAATACCCACATTTAAATAATTTCTAAAACAAAAAGAAGAACACACAGTGGAAAACTCCAGTGATCACCTTTATAATACTAGAGAATTCCCTGATGGGTACTTGACTTAGAAGCGCCTTCTCAGCTTAACAACAGCCCCTCTACAAAGAGTATGCAAAATGCCTTACGTGACATTTTGCAGATTCGAGATAATGAAGTGAAATAAATAAGTGCAGCACATGGCTAATCTGCATAAGACAGAGAGGAAACTCCCTTGGCAGTGAGAGATGGTGGACTGCCTTCTGATTGGTTTGGGGGGAGGATTGGGGGGAATTCTTTGCAGTCACACAGTCAAACTTGTGTGGCATGCCAGACACAGCAGCAACACATACACACATCCTCACAGGCAGGGCACCACTTTGCCTTTTGCTACTGCACTACATGTTACAATATGAACAACAAAGATGATTATTGGCCTTCAATTTGTTTATCTGTGTACCATCAGGGATAACAAATAAGGTAGCATGTAAATTGGTCCCAAGAAAACTAATAACATGACACACACTGTAATAGAGGATAATATTGATAACTGTTAATTACTGTGGTTATGCCATTATGCATTTTAGTTGGATTACAGACAATAAATGAAGCTGTAGGCAGCTTTACAATGCCGATTGGGCATGTCTGTGGAGTACCCTTACATCCATCAAGCCATACTTATGTGATAAGTCAGATTGTGATAACATAAAAACTATGCACATGGAGCCCACAGCTATTTTTTCCTAATAAAGGGGGATATTGATAATGAAAAGCATATAGATGCAGTATACATCTTCCAGATTAACTGTTGCTCTATCACATTTTTAAATGGAAGGGGAAAGGGAGATCACAGAAAACAGTAGTATCTGTGGCGACCCTGTGATGAGTTAATGCGTGTGCAACTGTTGTGTTATCAGCAACTGTTGCCTTGCATCACATGTAATTATAAATGGCCATGAGCAGCGGATGAAGAGCCAATCAGATTTCAGCTAGCATGTCAACCCAAGACCAACTATCTCCTGGCTTTGACAGCAGGATTTTACCTCCACAATTCAAATCCCAGTGCAAACTGCAATCTGCAGGCTGCAGTCACTCACTCATATGGCCGAGCTGACTGTTTACAAGCAGCAGGCACACGAAGAAAAGCAGCTTTAAAGCGCGGGGATACACTTTAATCAACACAAGACTAAAATGCTGTTAATTACATACTTTAAATGACATTTCAGCAATTTCAGTTAAACATACACAAACCACTTAATTAAGCGTGAGAAGCTGATTCGCCATGCAACACATTCCTTCCGTCATAGCCACCAAATTATAGCTTCCCGGACAAGAAAATGATACGAATGTAAATGTAAACGATAAATATCCACGAATTATGCGTACGAACATGTCGCACTTTATGTATTCTCACACAGTGGCTCCATATATAAGAGAAAACAGTTATTTTGCGTGTTATTCGCGTAGGAAAGCAGTCGGAGAAAAAAACGAGCCGTTGCTCTTCGCAGTGCATTTTCGCCCCTTTTCAAAGTCGGGCCTTCTCGGCTCCCTGAAGGTCCTTACATCGTTTCAACAACTTATACCTTCCTCAAGCGACGCTACCGTGTAACTAAATACCCTCGCAAATACGCTGTAATAACAATTATTTAATGGTTTGTTATAAAGGAAAAAAAACACACACGAGAGGCAGCCATTTTAGAGTCTTTGCGAACTAGTATCAGACAATGGCTGGCCTGCTACGTTGAGAACTAGCTAGGAGGAGGGAAGGAGACGTAAAAACCCACATCATGTTCCTGTTAAAGTGTGATTTTACCTGGGTTCTACCTAGCGGCTGCCCGGCACTTCCCGGGCTCATAGGCGACGGGTGATGGCTTCTTTGTTGCCAACCCGGAGTGCTCCCTCCATACTGACCGCTACTGCCCATGTCTGCTGGTCCCTTACTAGCTCCTTCTTGGCTACTGTAGTCGCTAGAGGGATAGTTTGGATATCCCCGTGTCGGGCTGGGTGAGGTCAGGAGCTTGTTAAGAGTCGGTGTGGATGTAGGTTGAGGGTTTCCAATGTTATATCTCTGGTTACTATAAGATCCAGCCATCGCCGTTGGTCCTCCCGCTGGTGGCTGCTGCTTAGCTGGCTGTCCCCCAGCTGTCGGCGCCTGGGTACTGCGAGGGGAGTTCATGGCGTAAGCTTGGCCGGGATAAGGAGTCCTGTTCGGGAATGGGTTGTAATTATTAAACTGGTGGTTCGAAAAGCCATGGTCGTGTGAATTATGTTGATATGGGTCCATCATGTTGCTCGGCTGTACGACCGGACCCGCAGCAGCTGCCATGCCAGGGCTTTGTTGTCCGCCATGTTGATGAAAAGGGGCCCGACCGTATGGCTGACTGTATCCGTACGAAGGAGGCGGAAAAGCGGGGCCGTGGTGATGCACCAAACCGGGATGGTTATTTCCCTCCGGTCCGACGGAGTCATTCTGGTTATTATTGTTAGCCCTGGGCGGGTTCCCATTCCCGTTCTTCATCTCAGGTTCCCCTCCTCCCCCTGCATTTCCACCGTCGGCCCCGTCCTGCAGATCCCCCCGGCCCGGCGATCCGCTGTCCAACCCCGGCTGCTTTTTGTCTGACTGCTTCTCCCCCGGTAACGACTCCTCCTTGGGGTCTCGATCCGGCTTTTTGAGTTCGGAAGGCGGGCTAGTGTTAAGAGTGGCGACCTGAGCGGCCATGATATACCCCCCCACCTCTCTCTCCCTCTCTCGGCGAGTCAGTCACAATCAAAAGCTAGCATTGAATATAAATAATTGTTTATAACCATTTATCCTTGTGCCGATTCATTCCCACCCCTTACACCGGACCGAATCCGGCTGCCATCCCCCCGGTTCCGGTTCCGTAAATGGGTTAGAGATCTGGTGGAAGCTCCATACAATGCGTAAAAAAGCGACAGAAATTGTTGTGGGAGTTGTGTTACTGAGCCCGGGTAGAGGCAGGGAGCGAACCCAACCAACACGAGGCTCCGCTACATACAGCCATTTTACTGAGCCGCACGGATGGCTGCAAAACACGACCCGGAGCCCGCCTCTTATGCGGACCGGACTTTTTGTCTTACAACCTCACATTGTCTTTTTTTCTCCCCCTAGTAGATGCAATATTTTCTCTACATGATTGGGATAATGTTATAACTGCGTTTGCAACATATAACACTCACTTTATACACGGTTACAAAAGTAGACATTAATAATAATAATAATAACAATAAAAATAATAATAGTACGTTATAATAATAAAAGGAACATTTTGTAACTGATCAGTGTTGAGGGCAAAAAAAAAATATACAGGTGAAATGTAATTTTCATAAGTATGTATGTGTACGTAAATGCAGCACAGATCTAATTTAAAGGAATGGTGCAAAAAAAAAAAACTATTTACATGAGTTAATTTATCTTGCATTTCATACAGTTTCAGCCCCACTTTAAAGAGTATTAATAGTCACTCATATACATGCGTTGACCTTACTTCTTAAACTACTACATACATTTACTGCATTTTTTGTTCTGGTGTTTTTGTTATTTCCCACCAGTGATTCTGAGTGGTATTTAGGCAAGCAAAGGCAACACACAGGTTTTTTTCCAGAGCAGAAGGAGGAAGCCTTGCAGCAAACGAGACTACCAATGCACATTCCCTCTTATTCCCTCCCCTGCCTGCTCTCTTCTACCACCCCCTCTCCTCTCCTCTCCTCTCTCCTCTCTGTCTGTCTCTCACTCTAGCAGAAACACTCCTCTGCTGAGTGTGGGGGGATGGGCGCAGGCTCCAGCACACTCTCACCCTACAACATTCAACTACACTGCACACACTGCACAGACACACGCACACACACACACAAAGCCCCAGACCTTATCTAGCAGACAGAGGATGCGTGAACAGTTTTAAAGTCTCACAACAATTAGGAAAATGGAGCGTTTGTTCCTTCTTTTCAGTCAAATGAAGCAGACATTTTTTTTGGCATCCACAAAATGCACAGGGTGTGTGTTGTGCACAGCACTGAGCAGGGGTGGATGATAATGAGAAGTGTGTGTATGCGTGCGTGTGTGTGTGTGTGTGTGTGCGCGCGCAAGGCTGACTTAGTTACTCTTGTTGTTAAAATGACTAAAATGCGACTAGATGGAATGATTCGTGAGTTGGTTGTTAGTGGCTCGATTGTGTGTTGATCGCAATTCTGAATTTGTGTGTAACTAGGACAAGACTGTCTTTCGGTTTCTTTTCTCACTCGACACACATACACACACAAACTGTCTCTCTCGCTCTCTCTCTCTCACACACACACACACACACACACACACACACACACACACACACACACACACACACACACACACA
>JAPTYQ010000009.1:14443315-14453812 GCA_029814465.1 Ostorhinchus cyanosoma
CAACTACAACTAAATTCATAAATGCTGTGGTTTCCAGGTGTGTCCACACACACACACACACACACACACACACACACTGCCTACCTCTAGGGGGCTTATAGGAGGGAAAAAGGCAGGAAGTACCAGTGAGAAGGCATACTTGATCACATGTACAAACATCGGAACACAATTTAACATTCCGCCTGACACACCCCCTAATGCACGGGGAGCATAAGGGTTTCCAGGCGAGATCCAAAGATGAACACGTATAATTTCGCAGCTATATGATACCACACAGGGTTAATGTGATTTCCCACATCAGTGTGAGCTCGCAAAGTGGATCACGCTTTATTTTCGTCTGACTACATGAGATCTGCACGCACACCAAAGCCTCATGTTAACTGAGACTTTATGCTTTATGACTTGGATTTTTTATGTAAATATGCACCATGTATAAAGCTGGGATTCACTGTGGAGAAACTACACAATAATCAGCAGCTGATAAAACAAAACTCCAAGTGAAACCAGAGTTTTTGCTGCTTTTACAAAGACAGAGGGTCTTCCATCCCAGAGACCAGACACAGGGCCAGTTGTGCAGAAACACAGATTTAATGTGGCTTCCTCTCCCCGCCTGACTTAATTTTTCTGCTCTGGCTGTTTGCAAAAGTCGGAGCGGATTTTTGTGGATCCGGGCAGAGGATTTGCAATCACATGTGCCATCTGCTGGGCAGAGACAGACCCGACGTGCAGGGGATTCGCGCTTTGCCAAAGTCATTACCACCTCTGCTTGTGTTGTCTTTGACTCACCTCGCTTCTTTAGCAAATGACTTTCAAGACACTGTCGAAGCAGTTATTTTTGCTTCATTCTTACCTCTAGGGCAATCAAATATTGTGTTTGGCCATATTTTACTTAAAGCCGTTGTGGTTTAGTCGATTTATTTGCCTTATTTGAATTGCCTTATTTTTTTTCCCCACATAATTTCCTATTGTTTTAGCAGGTGTCCTTTAAGCTTCATTGTTATACTCAGGTGCCTTTTCTGCCTGAGCCATATTATAAATCAGGCCTTTACCTCAGTGTATTGTATTTAAATAAAGCCTAGATTGAATTGTCACTACTTAATGTTGATCATGTTACACTTGCTTCAGGATGTCCTTGGAACCATAAAACACTTCTTTCCAATACATGTTTTGTGAAGCGGCAATGATCGACTGGCTTTTGCTTTCACTAGACTTAATACTATGAAGGAGAAAAGAGGAAAATACAATCTGGATTTGAGCTATGAAAATACTACAGGCAAAACCATGAATTCTTTAAATGTTTAAAATTGATTAGTATCTGTTTAACTAATATATAAGTTGCTATGTATTCTATATACACAAGATGAGTAGTATTCACATTATTTATCCATATCCTGCACTCTCTCCAATTGCACGTATATCTCTAAGGCAGTGCTGATTGTCATGTTCCATTATAATCCACTGAGTATCAAAGGAAACACTGTCTGCTCTATGCATCTTTCTGTCAGACATGCTCCTCACTAATATTCACACAAGGCAAGACACTATCCATAAGGACAGTCTTAGGCTTCCATCCAATCCCTGTATTTTTATTTTTTTTGTTATATTCACATGCATTTGATTTCTATTATGAAGAAGTGGCAACTCATATAATAAACAATCATATTTTTCCATTTATTCAATTTTTGGAAAGACAAAAAAACATCTACAGTCATTGTTATATTGTTGATTTTGATCTGCACCCTTGGATGCACAAATGCAAACAGGCATTATTTTTTAAAAATATTTAAACAGACCGTATTAGCATTTACTGGGAAATTTTGCAGTTAATACCTCTAAAAAAAAAAAAAAAAAGACTCATCACGACGCTAAAAAAAGAAAATCAGCATTTCCTCCCATCCGTCTTCTTCCAATCTCAGTCTTCGTGTCATTTTTATGAGGTATGGCGCAAACATGAAGGATCTGCAGCACCCAAATTTAGTTCCTGTCTCTCCACTGCTTTCGTAGTGAGGCTCAGAATTCAGGCCAAGTGAGACGGATGTTGCCAAGACTCCCCTGGTATACTGGTGCTTTAAAAAGGCATCTTTTTATTTGGGCTTTTCAATTTACAAGTCCATCATTTCCTCCTCTACAGTCTTGCTGCCGGGTTCAACGTACCGCTCTTGCACCCCAAGAGCGCTGGAAGGTTAAAGGTTAAGAAAAAACAGTGTAATTCAAAACAAATGCTGCATGCTAATTTAGCTTAGTTCTGTCATTGTAAACACCACAGCATTTAATCTTTTAGACAGCTCCCGTAAATCTTAAGGTTTGATTCTAAACCAGATGAGTCACAATGAGTCACCGGAGTGATTAGGAAAGGATACGAGTTAAACTGGAAGTCTGCCCCCACAGCAGCTGACATCATGGCCTGCAGATTCCTCTCCTCCAGATCCCCAAAGCAGTAGCCGTTGGCCTTGTCCACTGCTCGTAAGACCTGAATCATGCTCTCTTTGTCCTTAAAAACATATGAGAAAAGAATTTCATCAGGGGTTTTCCACCACAGAAATTCACCAAAATAACAGAATTAACTGGAAACTTCCCAGCAAACCCATAAAAAACATGCACTTAAAGGACTTTCTTTAGATAACTTGACATGACACTTATATATATATATATATATATATATAGTATCTGAGCGTAATCCGGTAGTAATGTGCTTTATGTCTTCTTCAATGGGATCTGGGATGGATGACTGCTGGTCCAAATCTACTAATGCATCAATTTAAGCCCTTCTTATCATGTTTTACATTTAGAAATAAGCTAAACATCCACATAAATCCATAAAATGCAACAGTTAAGTATATTTTAAGTATTCTGGTAAGTAGGTACCGCTGGTAACCAAGGTAACAAGTGACTGCTTTACTACATGATGGAGAAAATGTAAAATATAAAAGGATAATTTTCACCACGATATCAGCATGCCATTTGTGTAAATTATTATTTGTATACTATACTGTACAGATTGGTACTGACTCAGTCACCATAAAGTAAGAAGTGAAGGCTGATGAAAAAGGCTGACTCATTTTTACAGACCTATATCCAAAGAGAATTAATTCAGTATGTCACTTCATATGATTTACCACTAATATGAGCTATTTTGGGAGCCATTTTCATTTAATTTCATAAAGTATCCAGGTTGGCAGTGGATGTTGAATACTGTTGTTGCATGGACACCATAGTCCTGTGTGGTCAGACCTATTCTACACTTGCTTAGCTCCCTGCCAGTGCTGTTGAGAGGTCTGGCACCCACCATTATCATTGTGGAATAGGGGTAATACTTCTCTGGGTTGTTTGGCTAGTTCTTGGGCTGGCGCTGAGCCTGTGATACTGCAACAGTCATTTGCAAATTGGTGCTGGGAGAGAAGTTGTTTTGGTAGAATATGTGCACATGAGGAAGCACGTCATGGTGTTATGACTAATTCTGTACCAAAGAAAACAACACTTAAAAAGATGTGTATCTTTGTCACTTTGACATTTTCGGGGTGTAGTTGCCGCTCTTAGGTTGCTCTTTAATGTAGCGATAATGCACATATAGTGGAAGGAGAGAGAAGGACAATCCTGCTGCTACATAAAAGAAATATTCACCCTTATTCTACTAGTGTACTTCCAGCGAACCAGACTATGAGCATCAGTTGATACAAAATGATAATGACGACTTCTCCAAAAAGAACATAACAACATTATATTTTATGTTCTGTATAAACTGTAAAACAAGATTAAGTCCATTTCCAGTAATCACAGGAGAATAGTTTGGGGTTTGGTACCAGACTCTGGTATCCCATTTTATATTATAGGAAGATGAGGGAAAGTTTATCTGACTACCTTACAACTCTACAATTTTTTTAATTAATTTTTTTGTTTACCTGAGAGCAGACTTCAAAACCAGAGGGAAATACACATCCTAAAATGTCCAGATAGACACCCAACTACTTCATCATCCTATTGCTCCCTATTGATTAAATATGGCATCAGTCACTGAATAATTTATTTGAAAGACTGCACTGTAGCTACTTGTACATACATCACAAGTAACACTTTTCACAGTTCTATTTTCTCCTGCATTAATGAAACATCAGGCACCATAACAGTAATACTCCATGACAGACAGACCTGGCTTTTGACAAGAATATATACAATATATGATACTCAATCAACATGCAGTGTAAATATGATATACCTATAATCTGATAAACAACTCAACCTTTGCAAATGAAATTGAGTTATTTAAAAAAAAAAAGATATTTATGCTCTGCCCTTAGGAAATCATAGGTGGCCCAACACTTAATTTCCTCCCCATCTAATTTAGCTAAAAGTTTAGAAGGTAGCTGAATATGCGACAAATTCAGCATCAAGTATATAAAAATCTGTTCTTGTAACGTTATTTAAAAAATGTCTAAAATATGGCAAACTGGGATACCTGCACATTGAGAGGCACAAAAGAGACAAGGCTGTAGTCTTGTATAACTTCTGCCAACTTTTCATTTAGTTGTCGGAATTTTTTAAAGAAGGGGTCAGCCGCCAGGTGATCGAGAAGATAGGTCAGGTCCATCACCTCAGTGTAGAAGTCGAGGTTGAAAGCTGTACAAAAACACGGACAAAAAATGTCAAATGGAATCATTTCTACATAAATCATAAAAAGTACCTCATTAACTTACTAGTCTGGGTGTTAAATATATATATATATATATATTTATGTGAGTGTGTGTTATCATTCTCATTTGCTACATGAACATTTTTTTTCGATTAGAGGTGAATTAAAGAATCCTGATCTCACCGAGTTTACCATACTGCTCAATTAAGTCCATCTTGGAGAGGATGTTGACATGTGGAAGTTCCACATGTAGCATGGTGGACAGGGAGGTGCACAGCACAGAGATAAATTTGGCTGGGTCAGCACAGTAATGAGAGTCCACCAGGTGCACTGCTGTCAGCTAAACAGAGGGCAAAAGGGTAAATGACAACTATCATCATAGAAATAAATGCAATGTTGTATTGATATGGGCTTGTCTTAAGAGGTAAAAATGGTAAAATACAAATGAAAAGTCTTCACATATCAAAACAATGTACAAAGAGATCAGTTAAATGTACAGAAGACATTGGATTATTTCTGTTTATAAATGAAATAGAAGCTTACCCTAAAATTCCACTTTCCCAGCTGTGAAAATATATTCTTTACTGAACTTTGGTGGGTATATAACTCTACTTGTCCAGGACAGTCAAACAAGAAATAACAGTCACTGTGCTGTTTCAGCTTGTTTTCCAACCAGTCCAGGTTTGCCTCTACATATTCCATACAGTAGAGAAGTCCACCATTGGGTCCAAGTTTTAAACCCTCCATGACATCGTCCAGAGTGACCAACTCTGAGATGTCTACCGCACAGGAATATGGAAGTCCTTCATTGGCTGGGTCCATGTTCACCACAACCACCTTACGCCCCAGGTTCGTCAGGAACTCCTGCATCCCTTGACAGTAGGTGGTTTTACCTGAACCTGGGGGTCCAATGACCACTTGGCCAAAGCGTAGGGAGGGCGCTGTGCCTGTCTGGTCGGACATGATTTCTGGGGAGGTTTACATCTGGCACCGAGATCTCAATGGGGTCACATTGACTGTCTGGTACAGGACCTCAGGAAATCACCTGGCAGTCAGATTAAAACAACATAAGTACTTTTGCACAAGCGTTATAATTCACAAGGCTGAAAAGAGGCTCATTTTTTAGAGCTCAGAACAATTAAACTTTTTAGAGGACTGTGGTTCTCACAGGACAGAGGCTATAACACAAGGTTGTATTAAATACATTGCTGTAAATTGTCTTACACATATATACAGTAGTTAAACCGAGCTCAATCTTAAATATTTACAGCAGTAAATTACAACATATAAACAAATGCAGCTGTAATAGTAATCCACATCGTGTCTAGTAATAAGATTTTAATGCAGAACATGGCTTCACTCGTAGTTGATGCCAGAACTTTTGTTGAAGTTCGTAAGGAGCTGCCAACTTAATTATTGGTAAAGTAACATTTAACATCAAAGCAGATTAAAAAAATCCAACACTCGCTCATAGCAAGAAGTAGCTGAATACATGGAATGAAAAAGAATAATTATTCACTGTTGTCAAAATCAGTCTCTACCTTGTTGTAATGGGACAGCGACAACAAGTATAACTATTAGAAACATGAACAAGTAATACAAATAAATTAAAACTAGCCAAACACTCTTGACACAATGCTGACCACGTCTTTAAATGAAAAGAAACACAGATTGTTACCTTTTGCCGCCGTTACGTTTGCATGTGTACATTAGCTAGGCTACATGCTAGAGTACGCCAAAGCACATCCGGGTTACGAAGCTGACTCTTCAAAGTAAAAGCTTTTGATTACAAGTTATATATTTTCTTCTTCTTCTTCTTCTTCTTCTTCTTCTTCTTCTTCTTCTTCTTCTTCTTCTTCTTCTTCTTCTTCTTCTCATTATTATTATTATCATAATCCATAGTCTTTCAACCGTTAATATCACACAGGCAGGCAAATCAAAGCAGTGTGGCCAATAAGAATTATGAGGCACAAATAAATCATAATGTAGTTGAACTAGTAAATTTCATAAGATTTTAAAGCTATTTTCCAATACTTTTAAGGCATAAAGTAAGGTTGTCAAATTATATTCAACGTTCTAAAACTTCAAGTTTTTAAACATAAAAAATAAAGTAATCTTTAGAAAACAATTTCTACGTTTTTCATGATAATCAATTTTACATTGCAAAACTTGTAAAAGAGATTACCTATATACATTATGTAAACAGTAATACAAGTCTAGAAATGTTCCTCAGTTCTGATCTTTTTGTGCTGTGGTGTCACATTAGCATGAGTCCACCCTTTGGATTTAGGGAATTATTTCTCAGCTTTCCAAGTAGCTTCATCAACTGCATTGATCTTAAATGTATTGAACATTTAAGTGACCATTCTCTGTTTTGTTTGCACACAACTGCTAATATATAAAACAAAGTGAGTACATCCTGGGCACACTTTGGTTTGGAAAGTTGTTTAGAGTTGCCATGTGGAAAAATGTGTGCTAAACCAAAGTGGATGATAGGACTGTATGGATCAACACCAGTTCAAAATATTCAATTTCACATGTGGTTCAAAAGATCCAGAGACAGGTGGTATTCTTTATATTCTTCATTGTGACATTCATTATAACCACCAGAATCACTCGTAATATTATCAGTAATGCATTGCAGTGGGTAGAAAAAAAAAACACCACAAGCGTAAAATTTATCACATCTATCTCATGCTTCTCTGGTTACATGGAGGATTGATATCTCTTCTCTTTTGGGTTCCTGTCTATGAAGGGGAGGAGGAAAATGAGAAACTGAGCATGTTGGGAAAAACAAAAAAGATTGAAAAGTGCAGCTCACCGAGACAGATGTACCCTTAAGTAAAGCAGAGGCAAAAACTGCTGTTGAGGGTCATATCACATGCTGAAACTTGGCAGGAATATTAGGACATAACTGAGACAGGACGACATCTGTACAGTATTACAGTAGTACAAAAATGTTGGAATGCGTGAAATATAGATTAGAACAGGTATCCAGATGAAGATACTGCAACTGTTTGAGGAGAAAATATTCTGCTCTCCACAGAACAGGATTACAGGACTGAACATTCACTGACATATACTAGAAATGGTTAAATACACTGCAGGAAAATGAAGAAGAAAGGGGGAAATTAATGAAAGTATTTAAGGATGGAAAACAGAATATTACACTGAGTGATCTACAGAAATCACAGAAAGTGCACAATCCTCTAATCAGTTACAATATAAGGATCAATGGAGAGATTAATTAAAAAAATCCTTTGCTGCCTGTGTTCTGCTCCACTCTCCAGTCCAGCAGATGGTGGTGATGCACCTATAGCTGTTTGCCAACCAGTATAACCCAAAGGAAAAGAATAATATAGTTAATGAATGATGAATTTAAAACAATGATAGGCCTCAGACAAAAAACACATAAGTCAATATAGCACCCCATGAGAGCTCTCTAAAAATTATACATAAAAAAAAAACCTGTTGATCTTTGAAACTCAAATACAACATCAGTGTTGTTCACTCAGGCAGAAAAATTACTGCGCACACAGTTGACACACATTCTCTCCATAGGTGTAATCCAGTAGATAAAACTGTAGTGAATCAAGTCCACAGGAAGGTTCACAGTTTGTTGAAGTTCATCGATAAACTACTGTCAGCACGTCCTGAGGACTGATAAAAAAATCAGCTTGCTTGGATCTGATGGAGTACAGTACATATGGTGTATGACCTGATGAGAAGTGCCAAGAAAAGGGAGCTGCATGGGCAGTGGTCCTGCATGTTCAAACACAAAGTGGAGGAACTAACACCTTCATTTGAATCACAGGTGTCAAACATAAGGCCCGGGGGCCAAATCCAGCTCACCAAAGGGTCTCATCTGGCCTGTAGGATAAATTACACTGAAGATATGGTGGAAAAATCATTTTAATTCAGGTACCACAAATAGATCTCAATTGGGTCAGACCAGTAAAATATGATCATAATAACCTATAAATAATAAAAACTTCAGATTTTATCTTTTAGTGTTAAAAAGGAAAATTATATGAAAATTCAGAAAAAAAATTATCCTTTTACAAAAACTGTGAATAACCTGAACAAATATGAACAACCTGAAATGTCTTAAGAGAAGTAAGTGTAATTTCACCAATATTCTGCCTGTTACTAAATGTTTTGTGTATTTGCATTTTTAATGTAACTTTAAATGCACATGTTTAAATGATCAACTGCGGAAGAATATTGTTAAAATTGCATTTGTTTTTCTTGAGACATTTCAAGTTGTTCATGTTCTTCAGATTTTGTGGGAAATGTTGTGAATGTAAACATTATCATAACATACTTTTACTTCTTTAATTGTTATTATTTTACTGGTCCGGCCCATTTGAGATCATATTGGGCTGAATGTGGCCCCTGAACTAAAATGAGTTTGACACCCCTGATTTAAATGATGAATGATATCGGAATATTTCTAAAAATGGAAAGCAGGCACCAAAGGGCTTCATCCCAAACATGAAGGTGATTTCTATTGCTTCCTGCAGCAGGAAACTGTCATAACCCATAAGAAGAGGTGTCTGAAACACTTCTGATGAGTTCTGAGCCAAGCTGATGGCCTCTGCTGTTTGGTTTGTCAGATATTTTCCTCCAAAATCAAAATTTTATTGTTGATGTCCAGTGTAAGTTCATCCTGACAATTGTTTTACAAGATCGTATCTGCAGTGCCCTCAATATGTGATTCACAAATGTGTAATATTTTCATTTAAAATTTAATTTTATGTGAATTGTTAAGTGAAACAGCATTTTCCTGGATCCAAATCAGTGAAATACAAGTTAAAAACAAACTTAAAAGACACAGAGTGAGTTTTATAAAAGTGTTTTAATGGCACAATCTGACAAACTATTAATTTTTAAAAAGTAAATGCACTATTAATACTGTATATCTGAGGTCATCTGTGCGGCCCGATGCTGCCCCCTGGCTGCCAGCCTCGGTATTTCATACTGGTGTTGGGTTGTCTTCTCAACAAGGTGTCTCCTCCATCTATGTCTTTGGGTTTATCATAAACTGTTGATATTGTAAAACCTGTTCTGGCCTTTTTCACAGGATGCAAGACCAGTTTCTCTCCATGATACCTTCAAAGAAAGGAAATAAACATTAACAAAAAACATTCAACTTTATTTGGTTGAATTTGTTTTTGTGTCTGTGTTTACACTTACCCAAAGCCTCTTTTGCAATTTGGATGTTGGCCCTCATTCTCTAAGGCTTCTGGGATCCCAATTTGACTGCCCCCTAACCCTTCACCATCCTTCCAGCCCTGCTTCTCCATCACACGACGTCCAACACCCTAATCAGGCAAAACATATTAAGAAAGCTGCCCCTATAGACTGCAACACAAAAAGGAATCCATATTCAAGTCCACAGCTAACTCTTTACCTTAGTAAACCGCTCAAAGCTGCCTATGGATGGACACTGTCCAGATCTGTCTTCAACACCTTCCCGTAGCCTCTTCTCATATCGCATTCGAACATAATCACGAGCATCCATGTCACCTCCGTCTGTAGGAGCAGAGAAGGAGTTGGAATCATGATTCTTCTGGGATAACTAGTTAAATTATGTAATTACGTGTTTATAACAATGACCTGTAGTTACCTTTATCATAGTAAACGCTCATGTCAACATCCCAGTCATCTGCTGTTTGTTCATCGAAATCTATGGCAGATAGGAAAAAACAAGAACAATATTTCATAAAAGAAATATATAATGTAGTAGTAGACAGGCTAATCATTGAGTGTAAGAGTATAATTGTCTTCTTATGCTCATAAATATATTTTTAACAACATACAACAATTGCTATATTCCTGAGACCCTAGAAAGAAAAAAAATTTTTTTT
>JAPTYQ010000009.1:14482826-14511204 GCA_029814465.1 Ostorhinchus cyanosoma
TCCGATTACTCGATTAATCACCAGAATAATCGATAGAGTACTCGACTATTAAAATAATCGTTAGCTGCAGCCCTACTTTGGGGCTTCCCCTAGTAAACCTGAGTTTACCGTCAACGATACCGTAAACCAGGGGTGTCAAAATCATTTTAGTTTAAGGGCCACATTAAGCCAAATTTGATCGAAAGTGGACTGGACCAGCGAAATAATAACATAATAATATATAAATAATGTCAACTCCAAACTTTCTACTATGTTTTAGAGTGGAAAAAAGTACAATTATGCGCTGAAAATGTTTACATTTACCAACTATCCTTTAAAACAATGTGAATAACATGAACAAAATGAAATTTCTTTAGAAGATTAAGTGCACTTTTAACAATATTATGTCTCAGTTTATCATTTGCACATGTAAATGACAACTTACAGCTCACAGTGGATCAACAAATACACAAAACATTTAATAACAGGCAGAATATTGGTAAAGTTGCACTTCAGACATTTCATAATATTCATATTTGTTCAGGTTATTCACATTTTTGTGAAATGATAGACTGTTTTAGTGTAAATACAGTGAAATGAAATGAAAATGTTTACATTTACAAAGAGAAAATTTTGGAGTTGTGAGTATTCATAGGTTATTACCTCACCTCCCCTCTGGTTTGATTGTCAGCAACTTTACACAAAAACTGCTGGACCAATTTCCATGAAATTTTCAGGAAAGGTGTGAGGTGGTCCAGAATAGATCCTATTCCATTTTGGTGAATGTAGGTCAAATGTCAAGGTCCCAAAAATGTGACTTCGCAATGATAAGAGATAGGGCAAATCAGGTCAAATGTTTGCGAGGGGCGGGGTTTGTTGTGCCTGGCACCATTTGTTATGATAGTATTTTACTGATCACACCCACTTGAGATTAAATTGGTCTGTATGTGGAACCTGAATTTAATATCTTCAGTGTAACTTTTGCATTTCACAAATTCATCCCACAGGCCAGACTGGACCGTTTGGTCGGCCGGATTTGGCCCTCGAGCCACATGTTTGAGACCTCTGCTGTGAGTGATTCCTTCAGGGCAAAAGTCTGCAGAAAATACAGAAAGTATTCATAAAATGCTCAAAATGTAAGCGACAGAGTCCTCCATCACCTCATGGTTTGACAGTAGGACAGCCCTAAACCCTCAGGGGCCTGGATTCAGTGTCAGTGAGTCTGGGAATGTGTGGACCCTGGGCCTGGGTCATCACTTCTCAAACCATAAAAACCTAAATGGGGTTAAACTTACCTCACATGTTTTCCATTAACAAGAGACAGGACACACAGGTTCACCATGTTCCAGGACGTGCTGTTGTCGTAGCGCATCAGGTTGAGGGCCATAGCAACGTGGGAATGACAGTTATCAAAGCACAGATTGTGCTTTAATAACAGAAAAGGGTGGTTAGTGTATGTGTAAAAATAATTTACAAATATGTGTATGAAAAATGCTATTTATTACCCTACCGGTCTACATTTGTACTCCTCAGATGCATCGTGCACTGCTTTATCCCACGTAGCAGCGCCATTTCCACACACTTTGTCCACATCAAGCTTCCAGTATCTGTAATACAAATGAACACAACAAAATCAACAATAAGTGCATTAAACATATTCAATCTGATGTGATCAACTAGTAAAACAGTATCAAAATGCCTTTTTCTGATTAATAAACTTACTTTGTTGGTCTACCAAAGCCCATGTTGTCCTCCTGAAAAAACAAAACAAAAAAAGTATGCATTTGCTGTTACATGAGGAAGGATGGATGACTAAAGTAAAATGACGAAAATGCGCTATCTTTTGAATCATCCTGCTTGTAATACATTGAGACAAGACGAGCAAAATCAGTACATGCACGGCATTTACAATCCTTTATTATATAGGTATAAATGCAAATAGTTGTCAGGAGAGAAGGCGGATACATGAACTGTGTAAGTAGAGATGTCCGTTTTTTGCAGGTTTAAATGGATGTGGATGGATTCTACAGTTTCAACAGGTGTACAGATTGTTTCTGTTTATTACTCAGACATCTGATGTGCAGTCTATGGCTTTAATTTATCTATGAAAAATAATTATGACAAATGTATCATAGAATAATGCAAACACACCCACATATTACATCGTAGCACTTCATTAGCCTGACAAACTGGAGTTAAAATGTTCAAATGGGAATTCCCAACTCAACTTTTTCATCTCTTATAATTTTTCTCCTGCACTTCCTCTAAAAATATTTATATATTTTCTATAAATCACTGAAAAACAATTTCCTTTGTTTCATCTCAGTTTAGGCACACAAAGTCACAAGGCAAGGGGAGAATAAATAGTTTTCCAGGATAACTGAACTGTCTCCAGAACATTTGACCTTTATTCTCATTTTCCATGACTGGAAAATTGGTCAATCATTTTCCAGGTTTTCCAGGATGCGTGAGAACCCTGACTTCAGTGTAGGAACTACAGGTGCTTCCATATGCTCAAAAAATAATAAACAAACTAATGTGTGCATATAAGTGCATTAATACTTTAGTCTGTTGAATTAAGATCAGACCTTGGAAACTAATGCAGAATTAGGTTTGAGTGACACTTGAGTGCGATTGTGTGCATTTTATGTTATGTATTATAGTTTATATGAGTATGCACTAAGTATATGTTCTAAATGCATTGTCAGTTTACAGCCTGTGGACCTGGATCTGTATTACACACAAATAAATGATAAGTTAACGCATAATATTGTTAAAATTGCACTTATTTTGCTTAAGAAATGTCAGTTTTTTCAGGTAAAAAATACCTCAGTGACCTCCTGACCCAGTATGAACCTATCAGACCCCTCAGGTCATTTGGATCCGGTCTGTTGTCAGTTCCCAGACTCAGAAAAACTGCGTTCAGCTTCTATGCTCCATATGTCTGGAACAAACTCCCAGAAAGCCTCAGATCAGCTGAAACACTCAGTTCAGATCTGCACTGTTTCTGTTAAGCTTAAAGTTTTTATCTGTTATATCTATTTATCTGTTTGTTTGTTTTTCATGCCTATACTTTTCATTGCATCCCCTGCACCCTGCTGTAATGCTTTTAATGTTTTATGTAAAGCACTTTGAATGGTCTTGTACATGAAATGAAATAAACTTGTCTAATTCACATTTTCATCATTTTATTTAACTTTTTGGGAATTTTCTTTATTTAAGGGTTAATATGCTATTATTTTATTGCTTCGGTCCACCTCAGATCAAATTGGATTGCATGTGGCCCCTGAACTAAAATGAATTTGACACTCCTGGTCTACAGAAAGTGCATTTTGTTCAATCTTATGGCCACAGCTCTGTGTCAGTATTCATTCAACAAAATCCAGAAAAAGGCCTTTATTTCCTGTGTCACTGCTGTTTTAAGGCATGGTTAAAACATATATTGTGACTTTTTACAAAAATGCATGGACGATTTGAGGCTGAAGAAACATACCGATACGTAGTATGATCCTGCAAAATCTCGTATGACTCCAGCAGAGGTGCAGATACCCATGTGACCAATGAAAGGGAGCACCCACCTGCAGGATGCATCCAGAAAACACATACACACATATGGAAACACAGGAGTCAGTTCTACATACAAGCAAGTGTGGAGCACATATTTAGACAGTGGTAAGCATTTCAATAAGGCAATGAATAGCACGAGGCGTCTTAAATAAACCATTTGACGTCTGCGAAATAACAGGCTGCAGTTTAATCCGTGTCAGTATTGAAGCTAAAGAGGAGCGGAAACACAGGGTTTATTTAGCCTCTTACGATAAAATGGGGATAGGAGTCCACACGACGCAGTACGGGTAGCGGCTGCTCTTCCTGTCGCTTTTCTGGAAATCACCGTGATAGTTCATCATCATGTCGGTATCGTCTGCCTCCGCCATCACTGCCCCCAGAGTGACAGATGATACTGACGTACGGCGAGCGGCGAGCTGCGCGACAGAGGAAGCGGAAACGCGCAGTTCGTCTCCGCGCCAGTCCGTGAACGCAACACCTTGTATTTGTCAAAATGGATTATTTTATTATATTAAATGAATACTTTTTTTTTTTAATATGTTTTTTCTTTTTAAAAACTACTGCATAGTTGTAGTTCTATCTGTTATTTATTTATTTATTTATTTATTTATTTATTTATTTATCATACACCGTTCTGGGGGAAAAAAAGGATAATATACACACCTGAAATCATTGTTGTGAATGTACCATCAAACACAGCTTGCACTGCCCTTTATATTAACTCTATATAAACACACACACGTATAAAACATAAGTCACTCGTGTGTTTTACTCCAGTAAAAGTAGTCAAAAAGGTTAGTATGAGATAAAAAAACAAACAAAAACATATGAGAGCAAAATGGCCCATTTCAGTCTACTACTGGATGTGATGAGATGAATGTGTTCATTTTTAATAGTGGTGGTCGCGGGTTCAAATATGGGCTGACTTCTATCGCTGTCTCTACTAAAGGGTAATTCACTCATTCTCTTTATTTTCATATTAATTATATGAATCTTCAAACGAGTTACCGATCCAAATTTATCTTATAAATGAAAAGTTTAAAATTTGAGTACATTATTAAGTGGCATAAAACGGAAATATTCAAAAGAAATCCAACAACCCTGTCTTGTTTATTAACAGTATAATGACATGAGTAAAAATGCTTGGTTACATTCCACCATAAAAACAGTCATTGGCAGAGAGTACATTAATATCCAAAATATCTGAACTTTATTTATTTATATATAACTTTATTTACTGATTTCTGAATTCTTTGTAAAGACTTTAATATGAATTTCATTTGTATTATTTGAGGTCTGAAAAAAATATTTCAACCAGTTGACATTTTGGGATAATTTGTATTCAAAGGCTTCTAAAAAATATTTTATACTAATGCAGTTTACTTGTCAATACACAAAAAAGAGGTCTCTTATTTATACAGGCCTATATGAATATCTATATTAAACACACACACACAAAAAAGGTAAACCTTAACCTATTTCTGAAATTCTGAAAAGCCTGTTTTCAGGCTTGGGAGCCTCCGTTGCCTCTGAGCATTTTTTGGCAGCCACACTCATCGTTCAGTCAGCCATAGCTGTATCATTGTAACCTCCACTACTGCTGAAGCTGGGTCACCTCATTACTGTGTAGTATGTAGGGCATGTGATACTCCTGCAACTACTCATGCTTGTGATGTACTGTGTTCACATTTGTTGCCTAATAGTCAGCAAAAGCAGTGAGCAGAGTTGACACTGATGAATGAGCAGGAGTCCAGAAAGTTCATACTGTGGGCTCACCTACAGTTCATCTTGCCAACCTAGTTAGTATTGCGTCAGTACTGCTCTATCAGTTGTGTAAAGTACACTAACAGGACAAACAATCAGTTTATTACTAATGAACAAAAAATAAATACATAAAAAGATAGACAAACAGGTGTTCCATATTTTTTATTCTTTGTTTGCAACAAACTTTTTGACAGTTCTCAAAGAAAAACAAATCAAAGAACAAAGTAAACACATGGAAGCCTAGTGTTGCATGTTTTAGACTCTTTCCTTACATTTAATCTATTTGGTGTGAAACATACCCAATGAGTTGTTCTCTGAGCAGTGGAGGGGATGGCTCTATGTCCTTTTTGCCCACAACTAAAGTCAGAGAAGCCTCATATAAGCAGGACCAAACAGCTGACTGTAGCAGGTCTAGTGCTAAAGCCTTGCATCACCACCAAATACTCAGCACTCAGTATCATATGCCACAAATTAGCATCTGTGTCCCACTCACAACAAACAGAAGTTTCTCACTGACATTTCTTGCCACAGTTGCAACCAACTGGACTTAATTCAACACAAAATCCATTGTTAGAAAGTTAATCATTGATAAATGTCTATGGTGTTGATCTTGTCAACACCTTGATGTAGTAAAACCTCCCTCGTAACTAAAAGGAGTATAGAATGCCAAAATTATGTTTCAATGAAACAGAGAAAGCAAATATTAATCCTTGGCCATTAACATAATAGATGACAACCTTTGGCAGAAGATACAACTTGTCCCCCCCCCCCCCAACATGTATAAACTAAACAAAGCTCATCAACACAATTATTGGACACTTAAATCTGGACTTCCTCTGACCAAACCTCCAACTGAAATATGATCAGGTCTAAGTCAGAATCATTGACTTGGGTTGTGCAGACTTTCTGAGATGAGCGGACACTGTGACTCTTTGCTCCACCTGTAGAGCAGACAGGAAATGCAACTGAGCACCGTCTTCTGGTCTGTGATCTGATCCTCCATGGAGGACGCAGAGACTGTGTGTGACCACACGGACCTGAAAATAGGTCACCAAACTGCCAGCGTCACCTTCTACATGTAGCGTCTCTCCAACATAAACCTGAGGAGGGATAAGTGCTGAACTCCTCCTTCTCTGTGAGAAACTGGGGAGTGACGTGGAAGGTGCTCTCCTCACAGAGGTTCCCCCAACCACCACACGGTGGAGGGAGACACTGAGGTGTTGTTGGTGCTTTGAAGGGGTGAGATGGGTGAGTTACTCCACCCTCCATGAATTTCTCTCCCCATAGTGGTCTCCACCTGTCCTCTCTTAGGACAGGGGAGGGCGATGCATAGTGCAGAAATGTGACATGACATTCACTCAATGTTTCTGTCTGGTAGGGGGAAATTAAGATTCAAACAGGAGCTGGGAGAGTGCTTCGTTCCTACATCCATTCTACTGAATGGCTGACACTTTGTTTAGCTCGGCCGACACTGCACTTGTCCCTCTGAGCTGTCTTCATCGTCTGAACCGTCTGGACCGACACCACGCAGGCCTGTGATGCGATAGCCCATGTTCAGCAGCATTACCTCCAGGGGATCAGCGTTCATACGCCGCTGGTTGGCCTGAGCAGCACCCTCCATGTCCTCTACGACACGGCCGTTTTCAGTTTCAGTCTGCATTTATGAGGAAAGACAACACATTATGAAGAAAGATTCCTTTTAAACGGTGGCTAGAGAAACATTCAGAATGTTTACTGAAGTAAAAGAATACCACACTGAAAAGAACCATAGTATCTCTAAAAAGTCAACTTTTCATGAACACCGCTTTGACAATACATCTTCCAGTGAAGCCATGAGGGTTTTAAAGAATTTAATTAGATTAATAATGAAGAGAATTTCCTCAACCTATAAAGGAAAATGTCTTCCTTCAGTTCATCATCATAATACATACAAGTGACATGTTTGGAGATAAATAACAGGAAGGGCAGTAATCTGAAAAGTAACTAAAGCTGTCAGGTAGTGATGTCCCGATGTGGATTTTTTTTCTTCCGATCCAATTTTTTTATGATTAGTTTTGTTGATACTGATGCCAATACTTTTTTATTCTGACTTTTTATTTAAATTATGAGTCATTATTAATAGGTTATTATGCTATAATTTTACTTGAGATCACAATTTGGGCTAAATGTTGAACCTGAACTAAAACAAGTATGACAACTTTGACTCATAATAACTTTAGCATCATTTTTGCACTTTCCAAATTCATACTGTGGGCCAAATTAGAACCTGTGGCAGGCCAGTTTTGGCCCACGGGCCATATGTTTGCCACCCCTGCCATAGTCCGTCTGTGGACAGGTCCGACCAGGGATTATACAGGGGTGCATTCTGTGCCGTACGTACCTCGCAATGAGTATGCACAGACTATACGACCGTACAATTAGAAAGTGAAACTTAAGATACGTTATTAATTCCCTAAAGGCCCCCACAGAGTTGGCGTACTTGACTCTGCGGATGTCCACATGTACTTGACGTGGACTCAATGTGGACCCAAAGTGGACAACCGCCGGACACTCGACTATGAAACCTCAAATGTCCACAAGGAGTCTGCACCACTCACAGTACGTGCACATTATGCCCAACTCTGTGGGAGCCTTATATCTCCCTCTATTGTGCAGCTCATTTTCTTTTTCCCTACCTTTGGAAACTTTCATTTGAGGGGGCAGGACATTTGTTTAAGGGGGCATTGACCCCTCTCGCCCATGGTCCAGGAACTAATGCTTATATCAGTTTCTTACCTCCGGTCTTGGGTTCCATAATCGGACGACAGGATCGATACCACTTGTGGCCAGGAAGCAGTAGCTGGGGTGTGGCTGCAGGCAGTTCACTATAGACTCATCTCCCTGCAGGATCCTCACTAGATTAGTCGTCTCCTTTTCCCAAATGAAGAAGGAACCGTCGTCTGAGCCACTAACAATGTACTGGCCTTTACTGTGGAGAATAAGGTAGAGAAAAGGGAAGCATTCCAACATGCCTGACAAGCTGTGTACTGCACTGTGTTTTACTAGGAATTATCAAACTGTGCAATCGGTTTGCACTGAATTTCTCTGACAGAACCATCAATCACTTCACTGTCAACCTGTACCAACAGGACTATCTTCGTTCTGGTATAAACAGTAACATAGCAGAGCATAACATCTACAAGGCTCAGTGGAAACTGTGTTGAATTACATTCCCCTGGTTTGAGTCACAGCAGGAAACCCCACAGAGCAAAGGAACGATGAAGTGGAAAGTCATCATGAGAGAATATATAGTCCAAAAAAACATAACACAGGTATTTGAAGAAGGTTTGACCTGTCTGATGAGTCACACAAAATGCGCTGCGGTCTGTGTGAGTAGATTTTGATTGACTAAACATACACCACAAGCGCAGCATCAAATGAAATACACAATGCATCATGTGAATAGTTCTATTAATTAATCAAAATGAAACAAGCTGTCTTATCTAAGATCTACTATCTATGACCTGTCATCTAGTTACAGTGTTTGAGTAGCTAAAATGTTTTGAATTCCATTATCCAGGACAGATCAAACCATATATCTAAGGTTTCTAACAATTTAGATTGTAGATTTATAGACTTCTCTTGACACGGTCTGTTGCAGCTGTATCTATGAAGGATATTTTATTGGAGTTTTACTGACCTTCCAAAAAAGTTGGCCTCTTTGATGTCAGTGGTGGTGTTGCAGTGACCACAGTATCGATGCTTGTAGTCAAAGCTCCGTTCTCTCAGCACCACCTCATCTTCAGGAATTGACTCCTTCCGACTGAATGAGTGGAATCGGATGGAGCTGTTGGTCTTCTTATCTTCTGTTGCTGGAAATAAAAATACGGTAAAAACCTTTTATTGCTCCACCATTCATCCAAATTTACAAACTTACTTTAGAGTGTATAAAACTCATCTTGGAAAGCTATGGGTGAATGTATTTTCAACATCTGACTGCACTTAAAAAAAATGCAAACTCCTGTAAATTAGCAAACGAACCATGTTTTCCTTTTCTCTTACCTGATTCTGTCTTGGAGAAGAGAGCAGCTTTGATGTCCTTATCCAGGGCATCACAGGCGCTACTGTGAGCCTGCTCTGGAAACTTTCCTTTAAAGTCATCTAGACACTCCAGAGCTTCAGCAACATACTTGAGCTCAAACAAACACCGAGCCAGCCTGAAATGAGCCTTGAGATGGCCTGGGTTTAGAGTCAGAGCCTTCAGGCAGTCCCTGAGGGCATCATAATGATCACCATCCCTGTGGATCAAAGACACAAACATAAAACACATAATTGCTTCTTTTAGGAGCAAAGATTAATGAGCTCCCCGCAGAAGTGCGATATTTATGATACAGTGAGGCCTACCACTTGCGTTTCATGTAGGCGGCAGCCCGGTTCCCATACAGCATGGCATTACAGCTGGCCTGATGAATGCCTAAACTGTACAGCTGGATGGCCTGTGTCCACTGCTGCCGTGCAAATGCATCATTTGCTTGTTGCTTTATCTTCTCCAAGTGAGGAGGGAGCTCAGTAGAACTACAAGAAAGCACAGGTATTGTCAAAACAAATCAATCTATGTGTGAAAGCCTTCAGTCAGTAAAAAGCCTATTACCTGGAGCGCATCTTGCTTCCAGCAAAACGGATATGGCTGGTTGGCAAATGAATGCCATTGGAAACACCATTAGTTGTCTTTCCATTCTGTACATCTGCAGGGAAGTCAGAGTTTGAAAAATAATCTATAATTTATTCAATTCTTTATGTAGCTGAGTTTTGATACTGATAGCACAGACTCACCTGTTGATGTTTGGCACTTTGGAAGTAAGAAGGTGTATGGCCTCTGTTTAAATGTCAGGTCAAACAGATACACCTAAAGGAAGCATAAAATGAACAAACAAAGCAACCATTACTAGGCTGAACCAGAAACTCTTCTTACTATTCCTTGTTTGTTTAACAAAGCATTACCTGTTCCCCACCCATGTTAACAAGCAGCTCAGTGCCATCTGGACTGAAGGTGACATAAGTGGCTACCAGCACCCTCAGGCGGCTATTGTAGTCTGGGAGTTTAACAGGCAGGTGCCCTGCAGCATACATTTACAAATGAGGTTATTCAAGTGCAAAACTCACAGTAATTTTCTAATGTTACTGCAACACAATTAAGAAAATGCATCTTATACAGAACTATTCAGCCACATCTGCACCTGCAACATAATACTGCCCTGCTCCATCTGGGATGGGCTTTTGCCTTTCACAAAATGTGTGCACAGCTGCTGATGTGCTCTGGCTCATAGATTTCCTGTGTAGTGAAGAAAAAAATTGTTGTAAAAATCTCCAAACATTAATGAACAGTTACTATGTATATATTATATATTTATTTATTTGTAATATATTTAACCACCACTATAAAATGACATCAAACACTTAAATCTCATGCCCATAACAAACCTATGGTTGTGAATCATCCTGATGTCATAGAGACGTACAAATGGCCCATTGGCCCCAACAGCCAGGTAATTGTTGTCCCGTGGGTTGACAGCTAAACACTTGGCCTCGACCAGCTGACCACAGAACTCTGTCAGGTCAATGAGAACCTCAGAGTGGATGCTGTTCTGCCTCAAGTCATACTGTCTGCAGTGAACAAGAAAACAGTGAGCGGAATGTGGTAATAAATGCCACAGTATATACTGTATGCTGTAATTGTGTTCTCAGGTGATTTGTCAGGCCATGTTTAAGCGTGTTTGGAAGAAGATCATTATCTATCGGTAAAAAAATCTGACAACAGGATGTTTTGTTGACAAATAAATACCATAAGACTCTAGCTTGGCTGAGTTAGCCACCTGCATACAACTTAACTAAAAACACTAATTAAAAGATCAGTGTGTTTTTTTTAATTTTTCCAAACTGGATAGAAACCCTGTAATTGGGCAGAAATGTGAATAACTTCTTATCCAACCTGATGATACCATCCTCTGCAGCACTCCAGAAGGTGTTGGGCCACATAGGTGCTGTGGCAATGCGTTTGACTCTGTTGGTATGATCAGAAAACATATGGATGGTTTCCTTCACTGTCAGGTCATGCACATGGACCTTTGTATCCGCCGCACCTGTGACCAAAATTCTGTCGCCGGAGTGAGGGAGGAACTGTGAGAAAAAAGAAACAGTGAACTGATGAGCACATTCCTCCATGTCCTGTAACTGACTTTTCAAGTACAAAATATTTCCGTTATTGCCAATAACTACAAATTACTTGGATAATACAGAACTCTTCCACTGTCATTACCATAATATACCACACATTGACAGATCATTGCATCAAATACTAAGCATCATATTTATATTTTAGAATATCACAAAATAAATACATTTAGAATGTGACTTCTTTTTTAAATACTTAATCACCAAGTTTTTACTTTTCCTGCTTATATATATATATTCACAATATTGATTATCTGTTTCCGGATCTGAGCTACATTGGTCTATATTTGGGGCCTACATTCCTGCAGTATGATATAGATTATGGTGTGATTAATGTGCAGTAAATAGTGTATTGCTTTGTATCGTTCATCTCTCTCAATGACACGTTACTCATTAAATGGCCAACAGTGCCACCTAAAGTTCACCAAGTGAACTTGTAACATGAGGATCATTTCCCTGTATTCACTATATTAAAACTCACTGGTTATCCCTATAAGATCACGTGAACATACAGATGGGTGACAAATTACAGTAAATATGATTGGAGTGATCTTTTTCAAGATGATGGTGCCACCATCCATAGGTCATGAGAAGTCACTGAATAGTTTGATGCGAGTGAAAATCATGTGAATCATATGCTATGGCATTTGCAGTCACAAGAGCTCAAAATCATACTGTAAAGGACATTTTCAAACTGTATGGGAGACAAAGATGTTAGAAGGTGCTGTTTACCAGCAAAATGAGGAAAACATCTTTTGGAAGAACTGTGCTCATCCCACCTGAGTTCACAGACAGTGGAATCAATACCAAGAAAAACTGAAGTTGTTCCAGCAGCATATGATGCTACAACACCTTAATAAGAAACTTTATTTTTTTCCACATTAGTCACCCGTCTGTATTTTGCCTGTAGTACACAGTTTAGTAGTATGCATAAAAAATAGGCGAGGCAAAGTGAAATTACTTTGCAGCACAGTACATTGTGATACAGCATGTACACAGTTGTATAAGTTATTCTGAGTTGAGTTCCATGTGTTCAATAGATGATAAAGATTTTAAAAGGGCAGTAAATGAATTCAAACAACACAATCAGACGAAAAGACAAAATTTTGTCTAACACATCATTCTCCTAAACAATCCTTCTTACCTTTACAGAAAATATGTTTGCTGCGTGACCTGTGTGCATAGTTGTAAGCTTTTTGTGTCTGAATGGATCCCAGATGATGGCGTGTTGATCATCTGAGCCTGAGGCCAGAAGACTGAAAAAAAGAAACACCAGGACAAGTCAAGCAACACATGTTGAGGGCTTTCACTTCTACAATCATTTTAAATCATACACTGTGAAACACTGCCTTCTGACTGTATCTACAAAATAAAATCCAGTTTACATTGCAATGTAAAAATTCCAAGCCTCAGATAATCACATTAGCCATTAATTAGGTCGAAAGACTAGCATAAAAATTTAATTTTTACATAATTGAACATAGCAGGTCTCCATTATACAATACATGTAATGTATCAAAGGAAAATACTTCTGATATAGTCACTTTATTACTGTATATACTATATAGAGAAGTTTATCACAGCCACTATTCCTAGGACAGAAAACAGAACTTAAAATAAGGAGAAATTTTAAAGACTTACTCTCCACGTTCGTTCCACTCCAAGCAGTTCACACAGCCTGTATGGCCCTTTTAAAATAGACACATATATAAGCTATCTAATAACTATCAACAGAGCAAACCTTCTGCTGTTTTCAGTACACCTTGCTACCTCCATGCCTGCTGTCTCACCTGAAGCTCAGCTTCTAGTCCAAGCCTCTTGATGAAGGGATCAGTCACATGATAGATCCTCTGGAAACCTGACGCTCTCTTGTCCTAAAACAGGAATTGAAGTAGGCATCAAGCTTGTAAAAGAATAATATACCAACACCCTTTTCCCAAGTTAATGTAAATAGGCTAGTTCTTGTTAAAATGTCTCAGATAAAAACAGCTGATAAGATGTTTTGGTGTCTGTTTACTTACCCTAATCTGCCTGTGCAGAATATCTCTGGTGATATTGACAGTAGTCATGGTCTCTCCACAAAACATAAATTAGGGTTTTAACTGGAGGATCCAGGGGTCAAAGCTCAGATAACATTTATTCTGTTTCTTGAGAATGAGCTAAAAAGAAAACATAAAAATTAAGACGTAGGCAGTGCACGATATGTACTAAACTGTAATATTACATTAGTTTCGTGTCAGTTTAACGGAAGGCCAGAATTGTTAGTACGCTTTGAGGGTTGTTTACAAAGAGCTGTACATGATGATTTAATTTAATGTTAGCTGGTCTACAGAGTTTTCTCATTTCAGCGGAACAAACTGGGTTTACTCAGGGCAGGATAACGTTACTCCAGTTCATTAGCTAGTGCTAGTTAGCTAATATAAGCTGGCTTCAGCGGCTCTGTCAGATCTAAATCGTCTCACTGTTCTATAAAACATTGCCAGTTATTTTAACTTAAAGGCGCTGGTAGTCTGCTAGAAAGATCAACCACCAATACATCAGGCCTTTTAAAGAGCTGTCGTTTACCAAGTAGCTGGCGTTAGCGTATTTGCGTTTACCTTGCTAGCTAAACAAAACGTCCACTTCACGTAACGTTAACATTTACAGCCCTCTAATTATAATTTACCACTGAGGACGAAATCTCACCAATTTTCTTGAGGCAAAAAGGCTTCTGTCATGAGATGTCCATTTAATAAACGTGATAAATCACACTCTCTGTGAGTTTGTTGACAGGAATCTCGCTAATACCTTCTCTGACTTGAACACAACCCTCCTCCCACTGCACAGCGTATCACGCAACTTTGTTCCGCTGCTAAACACGCAAAACATTTCCGCTCTCCGTTTATTTCAAAATAAAAGCATTGTGTCTGTATCAGCACGGCTACAACTGCAATTTATTAATAATCCTACAATAACCCAATTATATCGTTATAATTTCCCTTTTCAAATGTTTGTGCTTTGTAGTTTCTTTCTATTCGTCTCTTTTTTCTATTGTTTAAGCTGGTTGTTCTTATTTTATTGTATATTCCTTTGTTATTGCAAAACATGTATTGCCTTTATGTGAGAAAAATATTTGTCTTGAACTATACTAATATATAACATTTCTATATTAGTTTAAGCATTGTCAAATATCATATATAATGGACCGTTTACAGAGTAAATACGACATTTATTAACGTAAAAGTGAATTAATCCAGAGATTTATTTAATAAGTGAATCTAAAATATAATGCTTCTTTAAGATAAAAAGTTATTTTCACATTCATGTTTATTCGTAACTATATATATATATATATATATATATATAGTTACCATCCCAGTTTATGACATAAAGTAAACATTTTCTGTCTTTTATTCTATATATTCTCTTTGTTTTCACTGAAAGAATGAACTGATACCCATACCATCTGCCACATTTCCCACACATCGATCCAGCACATTAGGGAATGATATTAATGCACATTAAAGATACAATACCTCTGACACTGGGTACAAATGCTGCGTCAGCATTTGTGCTATTTTCTCTTTTTTGTCATCCAAAGCTCTGTTAGTGTGAGGCAACGCTGATAAGTGAAAAGCAGAAGTTTGAAGTGGGACAAATACAATATACTTTGAGATTATACGGACGATACAATCTTCTACAACGACAAAATATGTCTGTATTTTACTCACAACATGCACCTAACATGATATCAATATTCAATGTTGGATACATTTTATTTCCAATTGAAGCCAATTAAAACCTTACAAATGTGTAATTTTCTTAATCTAGCCATTTTAACGTATCGTGATGGGGTTCATTTGTTTTGAGTTACTGTAATTAAATTTTGTCACGTGATATACGAACCTGGTCATCTTTATTTCTGCCAACGGTAATATATTTCATCGTAGTGTTTAAGTATATAGCTATTTAAACTTTGAGGGAGTGGCATGCATTTTTACACATTGCTAAGCCACATAATTGCTGTACTTTACAGACATAAAATCTTCGACCGTTTTGCTGACAGCGCGGTTCAACCGTGTTCGTCGGGCGGCGCTGTGACACAGAACAAACAGCCTTTGTGTCTTTGATGGGTTGTCTGCCATCAGCAGGGATCAGTTGGCTAGCGGAACAACAGCAGCAGCGGATGGTACAGATTCGGCTTCGGTTACCAGCCTGAAACCGAGATTTGTTACCGCATTGTGTGTTTCTGTGGAGCAAAAGGTAAATAAATATTTTCTTGCATGACGGATAGCTAATTGGGCACGGCAAATTCAACCACAGAAGTGAACAGTGATTTTAAGCGTTCACAGCAAGTTAACTTGCTAAGCAAACGGCAACGTAGCTTTAGCTGTTAGCTAGCTAGCTTGTTAGTCGGAAACGGATTTGTAATGGATTAGCTTACATGGTTAACGGTACAGGGCATCGTAGTACCAAAAAAAGCCCGTTTAACTGAACATGAATAAATATAGACGTTATCGCGTCTTTTAAGCCTAGACTCAGATACTTATAATTGTTTAGTTTAACAGAATTTTCTGAACTCGTTACATATTAAATTAAGCCATTAGTCACGGTGGCTGATAGCTTGGGTTGGCTGTTTGAGCTCCAGCGAGTCATTTCCTTTATGAATTAGCCTGTGAAGAGGATTAGTATTTGTGTATCACGCAGGGGTACATGATGTTACACTGCATGTATTCATCAGTAATCTTTATTGTTGCTATAAAAGATGTATTACTTCCGGCGGGCCTTTAAAGATATAAATGTTCTAACCGATTATGTAATGGTACAACATGTGCTCATGTTGTTATTCTCGTTGTACTCGGGGAAGTCTGTCGAGTTTGTTGACGACCTGTGAAGAGACAGACAAGTTTGATTGGTTCATATGTCACCCATGAACTTACAACTAATAACTTTCAACATTCGGTAAACTTTGTGTTTGCTCCTTCACAGTCAGGGTTATTCACTACACTAGAAGAGAGCACAATAAATTCTTACATATACATTTTACTGAAAAGCACAAGTAACAGAGTCAGATGAAGGAATTTGGTTCGTGACAACTGGTATGACAGTGTTTTAAACCATGTTCACTCTTGAGTGTCATATATTAATGTTTTTTTTTCCCTATTAGGTGGCATAGTTTTGTATGGAATGACAACCTCTCAGAGATATATTGAATCCAAACCAGCAGGTAAGAAAACACCTTGCTATAATGGTACACAGCATATGTACAGCAGGGTTTGTATAATATGTAGTATGACTCCATTGTTCTGTGTCTCAAATACACTTCAGCTCGGTTTGCTGACATGGAGTGGCAGACGCCAGCTGTGTCAGAGAAGTTCCAAAGCCGCTTTGGCCGCCGGCCTGGAACATCGGACAGTGGGGACACTGGTCTAGGCACCTCGGCATCTGACAGCACAGAAGGTGATGACTTTCGCTTGTTCTTTCCCAGCATGAAGTATTGAGCAACACTGTTTTGAAGTCTGACATGTTGGTGGAAGAGTGGAGCTCCTATTTTAACTCAACAAATGAGGACTGTATAGTTTAATAGTTCTTGCATTGGAATCATGTGCTGGACTATAAATCTAGGTTCCACAATATGGTTGTTATTAAATATTCAAGCTTTTCTATGGCCATTTAAGATGTCATTGAAAATTGAGAAGGCATAATATAATTGTGCTTGAATGTTGTGAGTGGCTGGGCCCATTATATTCACCCTAAACCCCTGTGCTGTGGTGTGGCTGAGGACCTCACATTTGTGTTGTGTATTGGTATTTATAGAGAGAGAGAAATGCTCATGATCCACTTTGGGTTCTCTGTAGATTTGCAGAGGTAGATTAAAGTCCAGGCCAAATATGCCCTGAGGCTTATGCTGTGCTCCTCTGGTGTTATGGCTAATTGGGAACATGGGGCAGGGGATACCAGGACTATAAAACAAAATGGAAATTGAAGCCTTGTTCTGATGTGAAATGCTTCAGTCAGAGACTTCAAGAGTATTTTAATAAATGGGGATGTTCCCTAGGCTGTTTTTGTCATATACAGTGTTTGCTTACAAGCATTTAAGAACTTGTAAGATGTTTACAAGAAGTGAAGAAGATTGTACTTAAGCAAATAGAAATATCTAAATAGATACTTGGAAATGATACATCATTAGGTTTACATGCTATGCTCCAACTGTGATTATGTTGTATAATATTGTGTTGTCCATGTGATGTCTTAATGCTGTCCATTTTATGACTCAAAGTAATCCTTACAATCCTCAGTTGTTTGTGTTGTTGAGTACACTACTAGTGCTGGCACTGCTTTGTCTGGGCACTTAAGCTGACAGCAGTGCTTAGCAACATAACAATTAACCCCATATTTAGCTGCAATAACGACCTGTTGTAGATTACAAAGCATACGTAGTATAAACACAACTTGTTAACCCTCAGGCTTTTTAATTTAATACAAAATAGATATGGCATTTTAAGGTGTTATGTGTTTATCGAAGTATTCAGTTTTAAATCTGTGGCTAGTTGTTTTCATATACTTTGTGGCGACAGGAATGTCTTAAGCAGAACATTTGCTCAACAGTGTAGTTAAGGCTTGTTCTGGCCAGTCTTGAATCAGTCAAGCCTTTAGGCTTGTGTTCAGCTTGAAAGCTTCATCTTGCTTCCATAACTTTTATAAAATCTAGTCATTATTCCTTTTCTAATTAAAAGGAGTTTACTTTATTGTTCAAGTCTGAGCAGGAATAAAATGTCCTGTTCACTCTTTGACTTTGGATGTACATGTGTGTGTGATGTGTGGAAGAGTGGGAGGAGGCAAGGTGCTTAAATAAGCGGCTCCCACAGATCACTCTGTAACTTGAGAGGTGGGCTATAAATACCCCTAACCTTTCCTGTGTGTGCCTGTTTGTGTGTGTGTGTGTTTGCTCAGAGCTTGGTACGGGTTGGTTTTGGGTGTTTGAGGACAATACAGCTTTGGGCACAGGGCCTGCCTGCTGCGCTGCTGTCAGTCTCGGCTTCAGAGTTTGACTCGTTGCTGCTCAGAAATGCACACAGCGGTCTTTGGTTTTGATTCGAAGTGTCCAGCGGGTCTTAGAAAAAATGCCACACCTAATAATATGTCTGTTGCGTTGGAGTGAATTCCAGGTTTACAGACTTCAGCAGGTCTTTCAGGTTGGTAAAGCTGTTGAAATCGGAGTTATGTAACTTTGTTGGCTTGTGAAGATGTCTGTAGGTTGGCTGTAGTGATCTTTATGCTTTCCTGCAGCTGGGGCTCTGAGGTTTCCAAATGCAGACACCTATCATTATTGTGCATGCTTTATGGAGTGGATTGGGTGTGTACTTGAGAAGCTGAGGGTTCTTATCTGTGTATCTCGTTGAAGTGAATTCTGCTAATTAAGATGTCTAAATGTTAATATACAGCTCTACTGTGACTTCACTTTCAGCTAATTATGACTAACAACAGTAATAATAATAGTAATAATTTGATAACAGTATTACAACTTACAACATTATATCAACACTTCATTCAAAGGTTGAATTCTGTGCAATAGCTGAAGTATAGATTTAAATTTCCTCACTATATCAAGCCTGTTAGAGACAGTTAATTCTTTCAGTGACACCTCATCATCAAACTAGGCCACCCATAAACCCTGCTGCATCTACTTTGTATCACTGACTCAAAATAGAGAAAATGGCCTACAGCACTGCTCCAGATATTCTGCACTGATTTAATGAGGCATATTTGTATGTAAAATAGTGAGAAGTATTACTAATTACCATTTCTTTTTTTAATTCTTTGCAGATTTCTGCAGTTCCAGCAGCAGCCCCTCTTTTCAGCCTATCCGCAGTCAGATCCCCATACCCACTGCACATGTCATGCCATCCACGGCCGGAGCCCCGGCCTCTAAGCCCCAGCCATGTGCCCATGACGAGTCCCTATCCTCTGTGGAGGCACACAGGTTTTCATCTGGTTCGAGAACCCCGAGTGGCTCTACCTCAAAGTCTTCGTCTCTCTCCAAATCTGCATCTTCACCCAACTTGGATGCACAGACTGGTGTGGGAGGTGATCTTGTGGGGCCAAAGCCGGACTGCCTGAGCCGCTACAGGAGTCTTGTTAATGGGCTGGACCATTCACTTTTCCCAATGGATCACACACGGGTGGATGAAGGCCAGAGGTTTGACACGCCTGCTGTGGAGCCTACACTAAATCAGTCCGCCCTGCTGGGGGGGTTATGCCCTGATGTCAGATTCCGGTTACAGGCGACAGGGATTAGAGACGCCCCAGACTGTATGTCGGAGGCCTACAGAGGAGGCATGGAGCACAGCTATAAGGTTTTGCCTGAAGCAAGGCCTGGCATTCCCGGCACAGCAGAACCCTCTAATCAGAGAGTCAGTCAGCCTGGTGGAGCCGGATCTCCTGGCGTTTATACAAGTCCTCTGAGCCTACAAACACAGGCTCTGCTAAGGGAGCATTCAAGCTCTAAGGGTTATGACCCACTGCGGCAGGACAGATGTAGTGACCTCTCCAGCTGGCAGCAACAACAGCAGCATAAGCAGCAACTGGAGAGTTTACGTTTACAAGTGGAACAAATGCAGGTAAGCATTTATTCTAAACAAGAAGATACACTAGAGACACACCAGAGGTGAAGAAGTAAACTGGTGACTGCTGTGATTTTTAATTGCTTACAACAGTGTTTTTGTGTGATGCATAGTTTGCACTGATGTCACTTTTTCACATGATGGCACCTCTGGGTGAAAAACAAAGTTGCTTTGAATGTTATGAATAGGGTGGGGTGTACATTGAAAGGAAAACAAGTGAGAGGTCAGTGAGCTGGATATGCTGGAATGAGGCCAGTTTTCCAACTCAAACATGGAAACATGAGAAAAAAACATACACCAAAGAAAACAAATCAAATCAGCAAAACATATGGAATCCCCAAAGGATTTTCTGGAATCTGTTACTGACTTTCTAAAAACTGATTATGGGTGGATGTCCCATATATCAGATACTGTGAACAGTAGATTCAAATACAAAATTCAATTTGACTCGGTCTTCTTTAGCTATGATGCTGTTTAAATATTCCCATGTAAATGCATGAGTATCTGTTAAATTTATGTGAGTGTGGTATTCATTCATTCATAGTGATAGATTTTTTTTTTTTTAGAGCACATTAATGTTTGGCAGTGCCTTCAGTGTATGGTGAAGAAAGACCTAAAATAGTGAGTGAGGTGGAATTACATTCATGTCTAAAGACAGATTGGCACTACTTGATATTCACAAGGCTTTATTCATTCCCCTGTTCAGGATTATACTGTTGCACTGTTAATGTTTGAAACATTAGTGTTTAATTACTCAGAGTTAATTAGTTATCCCTTTACAAATTATTTTATTTATTAGTGGTTCTCAAATAACAGCAAAGACTTAAATTAATCGATGTCATAAAGGACAATGATGTGATAAAGAGATGAGAAGTATCACTCCAGCTACTTCAGTCATTGGCTGTGGAAACCGTGGCTTTTTTTTTTTTTTTTTTTTAACTATGTGCTTGATCAAACAAGTGACTTTAATTTTATTAACTCAGAGTATCATTTTACTTAGGCAGGTGATCCTTGTTTTATTTATTTATTTTTTTAGCCTAGCTGTTGTCAGAGCCACCCTGATTATCTAGTAAAACTTTGTCATGGAAGGGTTTTTGCTGAAAAAAATATTGTTGAGCTGCTTTTTTGAGCAAGAGATCAGGTGTCACTAATGCATATTCCTTGGCTGGTTGCTAAGTGTTTCTAGACATATGTTTGTAGAAAGATAAAGTGGATGGATGTCAGTTGTGCAGAGTCCTTGGGATTCTCTTAATTGTTGTATATTTCTCAACACAGTGTTAACCGCCATATATATCTGTCTCTTTTGGTCCAGTTAATGAGTGGTGGAGTGGGTCAGTACCCATCTATGTATTCATCATCTGCACACTCAGAGTCTGGCAAGTGGGACGCTCTGGTAAAAGCCAGCGAGAGTCTGTTGAAGGAGAAGGAGCTCATCATTGAGCGGCAAGTGTTTCTTATAACTACAGGAAGAAACTGAGTGTATAAATGTTTCTGTATGAGATAATCCCACCACAGTATCACTCTGCTTTGTCTTGGTGTTTCATTTTTTGATGATGATGGCTGGATTTGTTTGTGGTGTAGACAAAAGCAGCACATGGCCCAATTGGAGCAGCGACTGAGGGAAAGTGAGCTACAAGTCCATGGAGCCCTCCTTGGCCGGGGGACGTCTTATGGAGAAATGTGTATGATACGCCTACAGGTTAGTGAGAACATGCTCCCGCAAAACAACACTGTACCCGCATGCTTGTCACCTTTATAAACCGTTTATTCCAAACTTACAACTAGAAGAAGCTATTTCTAAGTATTATGTTGTGGGTTTTTCAGGAGGCTCAAAGGGAGAATGCATTCTTGCGGGCGCAGTTTGCTGAGCGTACTGACTGTGCAGCTCTGGAGAAGGCCGATGCAGAGCGCAGACTCGGGGCTGTCGAGGCTGAGACTCGCCGACTAACTGACAGCTTGAAGGAAACTTGTGAGAGGCATGCAGAGGAAATGAAGAAACAGGAAGAGAGGGTATGTGCAAGCTAAAACATATCTTCATGCATGTTGTCAGCAAATTCAGAAGAACCAAATAAACACTAATACAAAGAAAACTTTTTTTACACTGAGCAGCAGCAAGAGGGGACCTTCAGGGTTTAAAGACAGTTTACTTTGTTTTTGAAAATTATTTAATGGTTTAATATTATAATTTTTTTAATGTTTTCCATCTCTACACTTCATAGTATTTTCCAATGAAATGTATTTAATCTTAATCTAAATAATAATAATGTTGTGAACTCATTGGACCTTTGTGTCCCCACAAGAACTGAGAAGCAGGAGATAAAATAAACAAAGCTTGGCATTTGGCAAACATTTACAGCTGAAGTTCACCTTCCATCTTTCATAGTTTTTCCCTTTCTTTCTCACTCAGTATTTGTTACCAGGTGTATAACTGCAACTATTTTTTACATTGCACATTTTATCCATTTGTGCAGATCCGCAGTCGAGATAAGCACATCAACAACCTGAAGAAGAAATGCCAGAAGGAGGCAGAGCTGAAGAGAGAGAACCAGCAGCGTATTGAGACTCTGGAGCGTTATCTCGCTGACCTGCCCACCTTAGAAGACTATCAGAGCCAGAACAAGCAGGTAAGGATAGTTCTGCTTTAAGTTTTATCCTTTTTCATCTCGTTTCAAGGTTTTTGAATCGTTACTTTAAATCTGGAACGTGTTTTTGCACAGCTTCTAGAGGCTGAACAGCACGTAGCTGAGCTGCAGGAGAAAGTCAAAGAACTGGAGGTCCGTCTAGAGGCGACGCACTCCCAGCTTCGGGAAAAAGACGCTCAGCTGGAGGAGCAGAAACGTAGAGAAAGAGACCTGCTGACCACCATTACTGAGTACGTAGGGATTTCTCTGGGTTTTCAGAGGTTGTCAGTGCACTGTGGATTTGATCTTTTTTTCTTAATTTTGTGCGAGACTTGGGTGACAAGGTGGGGGATTTTGGGCAGCAGGATTTGACATTTTTTAATTCTAAATATACAGTGTCATAACACTTTAGATCCTTATTGTTGCCATATTTTTTGGACCAAACTTTCTAAAAGTAATGTGTCCAAAATACTTATACTTGCTCAATAAGTCCACCCAGGCCAATTGTATCCATTAGATCTGAGGAAAAAACTCATTTGGTTAGGTTTGCTCTTCAAACACATTTTGGATTTATTTGGTGTATGTGGTGCCCAAAATGTCATAATAGGGAAGACCCTGGTATGTACACACAAACCAAGTATTTTCTCTGTAGCCCACATGTTTGTCTTCACTCTCTCTGCCCAAAGTGACATAAATAACTGTGCATAATGCATGTTGTGTGTTTGTCTTCATCAGTATGCAGCAAAGGGTGCAGCAGGGCCTTGAGGATGGTGCCAGACTGCCTTCCCTGGATATTGAGAAACTCAGAGGAGAGAATAATGCTTTGAGAGAGGAGCAACAGAGACTCAAAAAGGTCTGTTGTTAGTTACATGTTTTGCTTGTTTCTTTTTTTTTCATAAAGATCACCTAGTGGAACCTCATACTTTTCCGAGCCTTTTCAAACACTGATGACATTAATGTTAGTTCCCTCTGCTCTGCCTTCATACACTGGTTGATTAGTGTGATCTGGGTTATTGAGCTTAGAGGAAGTTTGTTCAGTTCAGTTTTACTCACAGAGAAGTTTCACTTCTCTGAAAGTAAGATGCATTGTGGTTAGTGCATGTAGTAGCAAAGTGATCATCAAAGTGCAACTAATTTCTCATTGTTTCTCTGTAAAATGTGCTCATCTACAAAGCAGAAACTTCACACACACTAATCTCAAAAAAGCTCAAGTTAAAACATCATGGAGGTGCAGGAAAGGAATGAGAAAGAGGTTAATGACACCTGACTGTACTGTTGTCTTATAGTACTCTTTAAAAGCTTTCCTCTTTTCTCTGAAGGTTATCGATAAGCAACATCGGATGATGGAACAGCTTGGCTCCCAAATCCAGGTATTTACTCACAGGCAGTCACAGTTTAGTTAAGTCTTGTACAGACTTGATAAGTGAACATGTTTCAGTTTACTATGTAAACATGTTCCTTAATTCCAGAATGTCAAAACAGGAAATTCTTAAGATTACCAACAAATTTGGGAATTACTTTGTCTCATTATCTTAGAATAACAGAAGGCGGCCTTGTTTTGACCAATTCACTAAACGGATGAAATTTTTAGCCTTTTCATATTGTTAATTTTTTTGAGATGCACTTGTCCTGAAGTTTGTGCTTCCTGTGTTCTGTGTGCAGGCTTTAGAAGAGCAAATGTCTCAGGAAGAGAGCTGCTCACAGGCTCTCAGAGAAGAGGTGTTAGCCAAAGAGCAGAATGTGTTAGAGCTTCATGCAGCCATGAAAGAGGTGAGCTCCAAAAACCCATCCAATAAGGACAAGGCCTTTACATACTGCCTAACTGCTCCCCTTACTCACTGCTGACCACTGTGTTTCAGCTGTCGGCCCAGAACCAGGAACTGATGGAGCAGAATCTAACCCTGCAGGAGCAGATGAATGATCCGGAGCGGAGGAGCAGTGACCAGGCCTCCTCGGCCCTGCAGCCGGCTGGGGCTCGTCTCACACAGAGGCTCCATGCAGAGATCGCTTCCTGCCTCAGTGACCTGCGCTCGCTGTGCAGCATCCTGACCCAGCGAGCCCAGGGACAAGACCCCAACCTCTCCCTGCTGCTCGGTCTCACATGTGGGTACTGCTTTGTCTAATTTATGATGTCAGGAGAATTATTTAGAATCTGAAATTTGCACTTAAGAATACATTTAGTGTGATTTGTACAGGCCTTGCATTAAGAAAGTAATGTTACTTTCCTAAAATTGCGTGGTGTTCAGTCATGCTTTTAATTTTTTTGTATGGATGACATTGTAGAAGTGTAAAACAAAACCCACATGAAACCAGTTACCAGCCACTAACCGCTGATGCAAACTGGTGTAATGCAAAGTGGGTGATGGGCTAATGTGACATGTTCTCATCCAAAAAGCTACTTCTGCACGTTATATTAATCATCTGACATTGACTCGGTGAAAGTACAACATCTCTTTTAAACTGAATTTTAATCCTACTTCACTTTGTGTGAGAAAACATTCAAATAAATTAATTTAGGTATAAACATATAAGATCAGTAAACAGTATATGGCAAGAG
Organism: Ostorhinchus cyanosoma; assembly: GCA_029814465.1. Lineage (NCBI taxonomy): Eukaryota > Metazoa > Chordata > Actinopteri > Kurtiformes > Apogonidae > Ostorhinchus > Ostorhinchus cyanosoma. Next base: position 14,508,128 of record JAPTYQ010000009.1, read on the forward strand.
CATGAAATGGATCTTAAACTGATAATTCATTCTAGTCTTAAATTTCTTACTTTCAAGATGTTGAAACCTCCAGAATTCGTATTAATCATTTAACTTCCTATATTTTGTAACATGCAGCTGTATTTGGTCACAGTAAATGAAAAGTGTTGTGAAAGGGTTTTTTCCACTGATGTGTGTGTGTGTGTGTTTTCTTTTTCTCAGCACCCCCTCCTGTGACAGAGCAGGATGAAGACTGGATGAGTCCAGAAGTGCTGCAGAAGAAGCTGGTTGAAGCCCAACAGCTCCGTCGAGATGTTGAGGAACTTCGTAACGTCATATTGGATCGCTATGCACAGGACATGGGCGAAAACTGCATTACCCAATAACCCCTCCACCCAGGACATGGAAGAAACCTGTGAAAGCCCCACATCACCTCTTAAGCAGCTAAAACGGGCTCATCATTCACACCGAGTTAGTGAATCTCAGAAGAGGACTGGATTTTTAATTTTCTTAGAACGAGGACAGAGGAAAGCCCAAATGGTTTAGCTTCTACTTTTCTCACTGGCTGTAAGTCGACTCTAAAGCCCGCCCGTAGCTCAGAAACCCTCCCACCCCCCCTCGAGTTCATCTATTTCAGTCCAAGGGCTAACAGAAAATAACTTACCTCTAATACTTGATCCTTAAACATTGTGTGTGCGTGTGTTTTTTTTGTTTGTTTTGTTTTGTTTTTCTTGATACTGACACGATACTGTCAGTTACCAAACAGTCTTATTCTGTCTTCCACCTTAGTGGATAGATATTTGTGTAGGAGTCCCACGAATATAATTTATTCAAATCTTAATTTCCTTCTTGATGGGGAATTATCAAGTAAGTGGTTGACAATCAACTGAGAATATTTAACCTCTTTAATGCTTTTAAGTGAATTCACAAAGGAAACGTTACTAACACGCCATTATTTAAAATGGTGGACGGTGTAACATTAGACTCTGCTGTGAGGTAGAAGACTTATCAACAGAAGGGTTTGATACCAAATCAGCACTCTCACACCATCAGGCCTACGACAGCTCTGTTACCAAAGAAACTCTCGTCGAGCGAGTCTGTGAATGTTTGTGAACGCTTCTCTCTGCTGCAGACCTGGTTTCAAAGTGAAAAAAAAACAACTACCAACATGTGCCTTTCTGTCACGTTTGCAACCGCAATGCTGATTCATTTTAGACCAACACCAAGGGCTGTTTGCAGCAAACTCTTCCAATATGATCTTTCTCAGTGTGTCACCGGTAGGATAGTCAATACATTCCCTGACTCTGAATGTAGTAGAAGGCTTCGGGCTGTGAGTGCAGGCCCCGGCACTGTGTTGTTCCTGGTAGATAGAAAACATAACTGAATCCTATGATGTATGAATGACCTGCCGTGTGCACAGTACACGAGTAACTTCACAGTATACCGCACATTTACGACTGACAACGGCTGACTTGCATTCGACAGAGACTGAAACAGTATTAATCTTCAGTATTATTTATTTTTCTTTGTTTGCATTGACAACGTTTTGGGTTTTCCTAATGTGTTGCTGTAATAATGTGGAAACGTGTTTGATCAAACTTTGCATCCACAATGTGTAAAGGTCCCATGAAGTGACTTTTAGATTGTAATTTATTTCTGTTCAATGTGTTTAAGATGGATTTAGTGCGAGTAGGGGTGTGATAGGTGAGATTTCAGATCAGTGACAGTCTGTGAGCGTGTTTTAAGGTGATGATGACGGACGGGGTTGGCTGGATCACCCCATGTACCGATCAGACTGTTTTCGATGGAGTTTAAAGTCTTTTTCCTGTTTGCTTAATAAGCCATTTAAAAAAAAACAACTTGACACTTTACAGGGAGAGAAAGGGATTTTATTATAAAGATATGCAACAGTGTTTTGTTTTTTTTTTTGCATATTTGTTATAAAATTACACAGAATAATACTCCCAGGGACACACAAGCCATTTTTCATTTCATGGGACCTTTAAACTTGAGTAGCACAAGATTTGTCTTCAGGCTCCGCATGCCTTAACATCTCAAATGTTTTGCAAAAGGGAAAGATGTTTATATTTTCTTACTTTGTTCTTGTTTGTATTTGCATATTTTAGCAATAAAGATTTTCAACTATTTCTTTTGTCTGTAAGTGGTACTGTGCGCATTGACCTGACTCCACTGTGATCAAACACATCAGCTCTGGTCACAATATCAGCAAATTTCTACACATTTTATGGATGAAAATAACTCGACACAGCACTTTATACTGTCAAATCATTCTTAAATTTTCCATACTGACATAAGGTAAACTGACATTACAATATAGCATTTAAAAATGAATAACACTCAGAAATTAATGTATAATAATAGAAATAGGATATGTGCACCTTCACTCAGCCTATTCCTAAGTGTGTGGTGAGTGTTTTTTAGGTTTATGTCACTTCATTGCTTCTTTCGCAGCAGCAGAGACGTATTAGTTGTAAGTCCACATGACTGTAGCGTCTGACAGTTGTCAACAAAGGTGCATTGTGGGTATCCACTGATTATGTTGTAGGCAGGTAGGTCATCGCCCCTGTAATAAAAGGAGAATAAACCATTACTGTCACAATATTTTTCTGTGCAGCATAAAAAGACTTAAAAACAACAGAGACCATTCACTTTCATCCAAAATGTGATGCACCAATTCATCACCTCGTATGATGCTGTAAGACGACATTCAGTCAAGTTTACATGATTAACTTTCTGCTCATTCTATAATTGATTAAGGGCCTAAACCAGGGGTGTCAAACATCTGGCCCGGGGGCCAAAACTGGCCCGCCAAAGGTTCCAAACTGTTCCACAGCATGAATTTGCAAAAAGGAAATATTACATTGCAAATATTAACAGTAAAGGGTATCAAATTATGAAAATATTTACAATTACAGACTATTCTCACAATAGAATATGAATAACCTGAAATGTTTTACGACAAAAGAAGTTTCATTTTAACAAAATAATAGATTGACTGCAATCTGCAAGTTGTGTTAATAAGCTGAGACATAATATTCTTGAAATTGCACTTATTTTTCTTAACAAATGTCAGGTTT